>JAPYYT010000124.1:0-109452 GCA_030522565.1 Ceratosolen corneri | reverse complement strand
CAGTCTCACTCTCGCTCACTCTCTCTCTCTCTCTCTCTCTCTCTACCTATCTGCCCATCTCTATCCACGTCTATCTATATCTATCTCTATGCATCTCTATCTATCTCTATAACTGTCCGTATCAGTGTCTCTGTCTCTGTCTTCGAACGCTCTCATTCTATTATTTTGTCTCTATTTTACTTTGTCTTTCTTAGATAATTAAACTTTTTCAATTACGCATTGTACTTTCCACCATTATCATTGTCGCCTATCTTTCTATCGCATACTTACCCCTTAAATATCTTCATATCTACGCCCTATAAAGTCCTGCCCTCTACTTTCGAATTTTTGTTTTCTTATAATTAAACAAATAATTATACTTATGCGAGAATATGCTAATGGAGCGAAACTATTATTAATCATCGATTGTCGACAGACTTGATTAAAAATTAACGTATCAAACAAGCCAAAATACATGATAATGCAGATTAGTAAGATTTTGACGATTGAGAGAGCTTAAGAGATTGAAAGAGCCAGATTAATTTCTTAATAAATATCTCGTCAACTCTTGTGAATCACATACTCCTAATGAATATAACAAACGACCAAATACTAAATGATAGCTCAGAAATACAATCACTGACTCGTGTATCATTGATCGCGTATCGAAATTCGGGCTGCTAAAGCAGTGTCACCGACCTAATAGGAAGGAGGCTTGACCTTCAGCGATGCAAATCGCCGTCATTCCAAGTATAGGAGGCGGTTAGGGTTACCTCTGGTTAGCCAGCAGCTGCAGGAGCAAGCGAGCTGACCGCACTGTCGGATCAGGCGGAAAATTATTGGATGGAGTTGAGGTAGAATGTCCCCATGGCGCCACCTGAGGCAGGAGAGAATGTTATGGGGAAGCGAGGCTCGATGCACGAGGGAGCAGCTGAGCGGGGCCAATAAGGACCTCGAGGCCTTCTAAGCGATCCACGCTGGCTCGTTGGGGGGAGGGGGTCCTCGGGAAATAGCTGAGAGCAAGTAAGATGGAAGAAGATGGCCTATTACGTAATGGTTGGCGGATGGTATTTTCGAGGCGGAAAGAAAGTGAGGATTTAATCGATGGGAGGTAGGTCGTACGGGATATTATGAAATAGTTGAATGGCGATGTCATTAGGCGGACAGTTAAGTCATCGTTGCGCAGGTCGGGATGGAAATGCGAAAATAATTATATTTGCTGTGAGTATTGGAGGCATTGCTGTAAGATTAAAGCCGGTCAGATTGGATTGGAGTCTGTAATTTGGGTTTGTCTGCTCCTTATGCATGACACAATCCGGTAAATGAATTATCTGCATTTGCTCGGTCATTGACGGATCGAGTGTCCTTAAATATGTATTTAGGTTATCGAGACTAGGAGAGGCCAATAACCAATTTCATTTATATTATAACCTATTTAATTATTATCAATTTACGAATTCCATTGGCAAGGAGCGTAAAGGAAAAAGTCACGTAGATAGGGCAACTAATATTATATGTTTATTCGTTGATGTTTACAGGACATGAATCGCATCGTTTAGAATGAACTTCAGTGGGCGGGGAGGGGGGGAGCAAATTTTATTCACACCAAGTGTAAGCGAAACTATTTAATCGTGACTTCTTTCATATAACTTCTTTTAGGCCAAATTTTAATTTTCGTCATTATTTTTTCTTCATCCATGTATATAGACTTCACCTTGTGTATATGGTTATGGTATTGCGTTAAATATTATACACATATTTTATTACAATATAAAGTAATATAACGTGGAAAGAGATTAATAAATTCAATTAAAATTCATTGACACGGTAATGTGAAGTGGGCAATGAAAAACAAAAAAAAATCAGTTAACTTAAAGACATGTCTTATGAATATTCGTAATTAATGGTCGGTATAATTTTAATATGGAATGAACATTATAATTAGTTTAATGAAAATATTTGTACACACTGTATTATTAAAAATTAGTTCAACTTTTTAATATATTACATTACTAAGTAGAATGAATTAAATTTTAATGAATGCGCAGTAATTTTTAACTCCCGGAATGCTTTCCTTTTGCTTTCATTTTATTAATTAATACAGTTTTAAATTTTATTTAAAATTGTTTTAAACTGTATTAATGCTTATTTAATTTAAATTTTCTCATTCTATTATTTATGAATTTAAAATTTCTGTCTTTTGAGAGATGATTTTTTTTTCTGAAAACCGAAAACTTTTGAAAGAAGCGTCGTACTTTATGTAAAGTAAGTAAACTTGAAAGCGCGGTTCGAAAAACATTTACAATATAATGCAATTATTTATTATTTAAAATATTTATATCTTTTGAAATTTATTCCCTTTTAAATGAGAAACTTTATGTATAAATCTAAGTGCGTAGCTAAAAACTTGAAAAACCATCAGCTAATAACGGAATACGGTGGAATGAATTTTTTTGCAATATCTCAGCATATTGAGCACTGAGAATTTAGCATTTTAAATTCAAATGGGAGGCGAGTTTTAAATTAACATGCGCGATATTTATTATTTCAGGTGTATTACGGAAATTAAATTAAATTAAATTTTAATTATATTTTCATTTTCAACTACATTCTAAGTCAATGTGAGACTTTTTGCTCCACCAGTCAATGCTTCGTAGAGGTATGGAATTTAATTTGAAAAGACTGTTGATCTCAAGTCGAATCATATATCATATATGATCTATTGGATTACCGATGGTCTAATATTATTTCTACATGTTGAGCGAGTTCAATTCTAACAACTCGTGTCTCCGTTGATTTTTTCCCCCCCTCTCATTATACAATACTTTCACACCAATAAACGGTAAGAGATTCAGACTTTTTTTCTCTTCAAAATCAAGTGCGCCAAATGATACTGACTGTTTGCGCCAACAAATGTACTTTTGCAACGATCCAATGATAATCCAGCTTACGATAATTATTAATAATATAGAATAATCATTATTATTTGTTTGCAATTCACTGCCTGCGTTTATTATAAAAAATGTGTTTGTCGAATACAGGATATTAATTCGCGTGTACTCTTGTACCATTTTGGACATGTTAACTGTACATGTTAAAACTAATATATTAATTTCTGACAAGATGAATTATTTATGCAATAGAGAATAAATGTGAAGCCCGCTCGAAATAAATTGCACCTGAATTGTTATTTTTGAATATTAACTGATTACTTCGTTATGTAAATTATCTTACACTAAGTAATTGAATATCGCACCATAAATCTTTAAATTCAGCCCGGGTGTATTAAATAAATTGAATAGTATTTTACCAGTTGATTAAAACTCCATAATTTATATGAATGAGTGTGTAATCTTAGCGAATGGGAATAAACTAGAATATTCAATGCAATTAAATATTCAGCATCGCTGCGTTTCATATTTAATTGTATGCTGAATTTAACAGAAGCTATTAAATGCTATTAGGAAGCGAAAGTTAAATAATAATAGATTTATTAATTATCTCCAAGTCTCAGCTTCTACCCCCCCACCACACCCCAACCCAACCACGTCACTCGCCCCAACTCTTTATCTCTATCTCTTTATCTATCTCCTCGACCATATACATGCGCCATGATTGTTATTCACACAATCATGAGCAGTCAATAGCTCGTTCGACTACTCAGCAACAAAATGGCACTTTTACGAAAGCAGCGGCCATCATCTCCGTGATAAACAACGGTCGATCGTCATAGATAGTATCAGTTCAATAATGTATAGGTCGTAGTAAACGTTATCGCCTCTCTACCATCGAGGACAATATTTCCCGGAGCCGGTGCGCCTCTATTTCGTCCGGGGAATTCAAGTGCCGTATACGTATGTCGCAGTAAATAACAAAGTGACACGATCAATCCGAGGCAAGTGAGTACCACTACGTGTCGAGGTGGAATAGCGGCGGGGCACTCCACCGCCCTCCACCACCGCCCTCCACCGCCCTCCACCACCACCCTCCACCCTCCACCACCCTCCACCCTCCACCCGCCGCCACTCGGAGCCAACCACCCACCAAACCACCAAACCATCAAGCTCCTCTGGCTACAGTTATCGCGCTAAGTCGATCAACTTGGACGCATGCCATTCGCCTCGACTGCGACACTCCCCGTATATAAGAAGGAGGGCGGCGCTGATTGCAGCGTACTTCTACCAATTTCCTAAATTGAGAAAAATCCTTAGCTGCCCGGTGATAAATGTGAGCGGCTCTGTTTTGTAAGCTTGGCCACGATTACTTATTTTTACCGCAATCTTTTTAGGCTTTACCCACACTCACATTCGCAAACTCACTTCTTCCTCGAGTGAGAAGTCTCTATTCCCTTCTATTTCCTTTTGTTCTCTTGCAAGTGGCTACGCTAGTTTATTTGCATTTACACGTATTATTGGGGGCGGGGGCGGCATTTTTAATTGCCCGAGAGTCCGTTTCATTCCAAACTATCCTACTATTATTCACATGACTATAATGCTTCGCTGCGGCGTTGAATGTTGTCAATGTAATGGGGGATAATAATAATTGGTATCGAGAAGAATGTAAATTGCCAAAGTCAGGAAATTTGAATTTCTAATGGCATTTCGTTTGGTGTGATTCTTTTGCGGATACGAAATTCTCAAAATTACTACGAGCTGAATGACGAGACTTAAAAATTGAAATTCTTTCATAAACTGCGCCCGAAAACTATACAAGGCCATTTACGCTTATAAAAAGAGCTAAAATGTTATCTACATAAACCATAATCGTACCCACTTTCTCATTATTTATACGGCTGTTATGGTATAACAAGATTTTTTAATTAGATTTTTCGGTAAGCTTTCAAATAAACAAGAGTGCGATTAAATTGTAATAGTTTAATTTCAGAATTTACCGAAGCACACGAAGGCGTCATTGCTGTCACGAAATGGTAAAATTAATTAACCTACATTTTTGACTTAAAGATATTGAAGTTTGTCGGGGAAAAATTTTCTAACGAAAGTACATTAAAAAATTATTAATTTTAATAAAATCAATGATAAATTTATTAACTTGGACATGCACAATATCTGCCTGGAGATGAAAAAATAAAAATCTATCCTACCGGGCACGAGATATATTGCATATTTAAATTACTCGAGTTTTAACTTATTCTAAATTTGCAATTTAAACTCAATTGTCACTAGTTAAATAATTAAAATATTCATCTGAGAAATAGGTTACATAAAACTTGTGATTACTATTAACTCGTAAAATGCAAGGAAGCTCACGCTCGCATTATCAGAACGTTAATAATAGTTTAAATTATATAAAATATCTTTACATTCTAATTGATTAATTCATACAGATTATATAATTAATAACGAGTCGATAATATTCATTTATGCTAAAAAGATGAATTAAAACTAAACATCATACATGCATTTTTTGGCTGCTTTTTTTATTCGTGCGTGCTCTCTCTCTCTCTCTCTCTCTCTCTCGGTCTAACATTAATCGTTCCACCTGAATATATATATATGTAATGAATTACTAATATAGTAATTAATTAGGATCTTTGTTTACTGTATATAAATATGTATTTATAATGCATTTACACAACAAGATTATTTCCTTTTAAATAATTTATTGATTTACTTGTAATATTTGAGGTCACACTTTAATGTATACTTTAGCCGAAGAAAAGTAATTGTAATTATAGATAAATCATAGAAAAGTCAATGAATTGATTTGCTTTTTAATGCTTATAGTATCACACAATGTTAAAGAGACACTTTTCTCTTTGCGTATCCCCTACTTAATATTATATTTTAATGTGTCTCAGCTCTACGTGCTTTTCTGTTTCACGAGTTTTTCTATCTGCTTTCATATTTTGCTTTTCATGATCAATTTAATTTCACAACTCGCAATAAATCCTCGAGTAGTTAATATCTGCAATAGAAGCCCCCAACTCGAGCTTGCTTTAACCTTTTCGAGTGTTGTTTAAGTTTTATTTTCTTCATAAATTTTGCATCTTGTTTTTCTCCAATTAAATTTTCTTTGGCCAATATAAATTGCCTCCTGCTAATATGACATCGATATGAAATATTTATGCGAAACAAAAACTTCTCTCTATTCGCGAATAAAAGCGGCTGCGTTTAGGCAGCTCGGAACAATTAAATTACCGTGTATTATTATGAATTCAGCATAATATCGTAAATTATTGAATATTGATTAGGCAACGATTAATTAATGGGCAAGTATTAAGCAAATCCAATGGCATTGTAATCGATAGATCTTACGCTACAGCATTAATCTTGGGCAAAATATTTACAAATTAATTATACGAAGAAGTGAATGAGGGTACAAGTACTAGGAAGAGAGAAAATTGTGCAAATGTGAATAATGAACTTATGAGAGCCTTTTCATTGTAGTGCCATTAATAGAGAAATATCAGAAAGTTATCAATCGAGATTTATGTGGGAGTAGGGCGATTCGATTTTTTTTTCTCTCTTGAAAAAATAGCTCAGCTATATAATTGCACTTGATTCTCTCGTAATTAATTACTTCTGTATATCAATCAGGTGTGTGTTATTTATATTTAATTAATTTCAATTACGTTTAATTATGTCTAATTGCATTCAGAGCGATTCTGTTACGAAGCCACATCTTAATGATCAAATGACACACGTACCGCCGTAATACACATTACTGTAGAAAAAAATTCTTAAACTAAGAGATAAGAATCAAGTCTTCCGACACTATTCCACTATTCAAATATTTTACCGCACATAAAATTAATATAATCTTCAATTGTAAATTTGTCATTGTATAAATATTGTTGAAATGTGCTTTTTATTTTCTTTATAATAATAGGAACTGTAAGATTGCATGAAATTATAGAAATTGAATAGATTTCAGTTGTATTTGCTTAATAGTAATTATTGTGATTTTCAAAGATATTCTTCTTTTTTTCTAGAATGGGTTATATATGGGTTATATAAGCTTCGTTATTTTTCTGGATTTTTATAACGAACGCAAATACTGTGTACATGTACTAGTGGCTACATCTGAAATAATCAGAATTAAAATAATATTCCGTCTTACCGTGTAGAAATTTCCTTGTCTTTTTTCATTTTTCTTGCGCAGTTACATTTCTTAAAGACACGAATGCATTATAAATAATATTCTATTGCATACGGAGGCCGTAATTATTCATCGGTTTAATCTTACACGCGTTAAAAATTATTATCACACTATACAAAAAATAATACAAACGTTCTCACTTAATGACGAAGATGGTAATGTTATTAGTTAAAAAGTTAGGATAAGTCCGAGAAGTATTTCAGTTAGAAGCGATAATGAAAGATTGACGCAGCTTAATAGATTATATGGGGTAGGAAGCGTTATATTTAATTTGATATTGAATATGATTTTCGAGTATAAGCAGCAGTAACGAATGCATGTATTTATAATTAAGAGAGATCCCAGAAATAATTAAGCGACCATACGAATTACGTGACAATAAGAAGTCTGAAGTAAATATTTGGCAAAAAGCAACGTTAATTAGAGGTTATTTTAACAATGGTGACTAATAAAAATCTATGCACTTGTCGGTTTACCATTGTCTTTATTTATTTAAACACTCCGGCGTTTCTCAAAATAAATCATTTTTCACGATGGAATTAAATAATCGAAATTCAGGGGTTTTTAATTGAGCGCTCTATATTTCTCCGCTCCTCTTTGAAAAGCGAACGAAAGTAATAATAAAGTTGCATAAATTAAAAAAATGTGTACGAATGATTCTTTATGCTTGGGAAGTAAATTTTTATCTTTGAGCAAAGTTCTTATTACGACTGCTTGGAATCTCCTTCCCAAGGCGGCCAGCGCCGTAATTGGTGGATTAATGATACCGCGTCTTATAATCAATGGCTCCAAAAGACTTGAATGAAGCTTTATTTATGCCGATTCTATTAACATGCGAAATAGCTCGCGATATATGCAACGCACTCGCGTATTTCATGCTGCTGCGCTGAAAGCTTTAGAGTCGAAAAGAATCCGCCGGGAATCGATTTATGCCTCATGCGCAGGAATCTGCCGCCTGAAGTAGTCGGATGAAATGTACGATGGGGGGAAAAAAAAAAAAAAAAAATCAAACAAAAAAATGAAATAAAAGTGAGAGAGAAAGGGTCGCGCAACGTTACGGATACGAAGATTGCACCTCTAGATAAATTCCGCACCTCTTCGATTTATATCCGATATCCAATCACTGATTTTCGCGCGCTGTTTAGCCGGATGTCAGGTTTACGTGTACGGGGACACTGCCGAGCCATAAAAATAAAATGAATTCGTGAACAAAAAAAAAAAAAAAAACAACATATATAATAAAAACAAAAAGGTTAAGGCTCAAATACATAAAAATGAAAGAATGGATTCAATATATATTGATAGCCAATATCCGTGTGTTTGATATACACGTCGGAGAATGTAAAATAATTGAGATACGTGCGGTAAGCAAAATTTCCTCATTTCACCTGGACATTCTAAGGCTTTCCTCCATTAACAATTAATCTTTCGAGGAATTACCGAGGAAACTCGAATCTCTGCGTTACATTATTACGGTAGTAGTATTATTATTAGTGGTATTGTAATCATTGTCATCGTCATCATCGTCATCGTCGTCATCATCGTCATTGTCGTCATTGTTGTTGTTGCTGTTGATATCAGTATCGAGAATAATTTCGTATTGCAATTGTAATCACTAGTTTTATCGACGCTAGTAAATTCGTTATAATTCTATTTGCCAAGAGTGTAAAATATCTCTCGTAAGCTTATTTAGAATTTTTTATTTATTTAATGTCAGTTGAAATTTAAAATATATTATTCATAGTCAACATTGCTTCCCATTTACGCTTATCGTTCATTCAATACTCTTTGTATTTTTATAAATTAAATTCGAAAATTTGCCGATTTCTCAAACATTATCATTGAAAATTTTATGTCACTTTAAATTCGTGGATTTCACTTCGATTATACTCAAATAATATCTTCTTATACAAATTTCTTGCGCGTTATCAACGTACATTGGAACAGAAAAATATGTTAAAAAAACTACGTTAAGTAAGCTTGAAGTATTTCATACCATCATTAGGAGAATTTAACTTCGTGAATTTAAAAATTTCGATAGATTTTCTTGATTTCTTTTAATAAAATAATATTAAATGTACATATTAATTAGATATACTCTCGTGATTTAACAAGGAATAAAATTATTCTGATTTACGCTAGTTAGTGAAAATTGAAGCTATATGATTTATAAATATTATAACGTATATTTTTATCTCCATTTTATTATTATTATTGATCTATTCGGTATTTTAAAATAGTAATTCTCAAATGTGTAAGTAAAGTTTGTACTGATAATTTTAGTTGTAGTAAGCTGTATTTGAATGTAGACGTATGTAATAAAATGTATGGTAAAGCAAATGGAAATTTTTTTTTCCAATAACAATGAATAAAATTATTTTTAAATGAATAAATAACTCTTTGAGCTAATAAACAATGTACTGCATTTATGAATTTTTAGCGATTAATTAAAGTTTAGTGCTCAGTATAATTACTACATTGATAACTACTCGCTAATAAAAAAGTAATCATTTTCATAATTAGTCGTTCAGCTAAATAATAATTTTTGTATATACGCGAATAATTTATTCGCTTGCACGCGTATATATGTATGTTTGTATTTTAGTTTTTAATTAGATATTCCTTGAGCTTGAATTACAATTTTTCGGTGTTATGTTAAAGTTTACTTTATATTATTATTTGAAATCCGTTATTAATTCGCGTGTCAAATCAGCAAATCAGCTTACTCTTATTCATTTACACCTCCTGAGTCATTATAATTTTCAACAAATTACATTACTCCACCTTTTATTACTAAATTTTGGCAAATAAATTGTTATTCTACGCTAATGTACTTAATTTTATTATATGTATTTGTCAGTAATAAATATCCCGTGTATTGTCGACATTCATAGTACCATTTTCTACTCCCATAGGTGCGGACATGCTATGTGCTCTTTATGCAAATAAGTGCACGCAATACACCAGCGAGTATTTGTAATTTTTAATAATATTGCATATATATATGAAAAAAAACGGCATCAAATAGGATAATTCGATTGCGTAAGCATATTAAGTATGTAAACCGGCAAAATAATATTAGCTGATGTGCTATATCGTATAATTATTGAGCTGGTAACTATAAAGCATTATTAGGTATAAACAATCCAGAAATTTCTAGAATCGACATGTAATGGCTCATTACTGAATCACAAGGGAATTGAAGTTATGAAGTTTACTTGTGTAGAGTTGTACGGTAGGGGCCAATAATATTACACGAGGCAAGAGTGCTGGTGTATATGACAATAAATTAATATTCTAGTTTGCGTATCAATGAATTCGATTACGTAGTTTTGAACTTCTCTTTCGCGATATTAAAAATCTAAAATTAATGAAAGTTAGAAATGTGCGTGTAAAATTAATTTCAATTTATCAAAATTGCCGTGAAATAAAATAGTTTTCTAAGTGACAATTATTTTGGAAATCACACTTTGATTACATTCAAATCACTGTCCTTTGTTAATTTAGACGAAAATCAATCAAATATTAGAGGAAAAAACAAATTACAAAAGATACATTTATACAGTTCTTATTTTAAATCAATTTATCTTATATAAATTGTCGAAACGTCTTGAGAAATGATTAATAATGACTTGTAATGTCCATGAAATAACAATGTTCAAATTAATATAGTAAATTCTGTATATAATTACATTAATATAATAACAAAATGAATAGACCAATTAAAAGTCTTTAAAAATAATCTATAAAACGTAGTTGGCTCAACAGATACTTGAATTATTCGGTTAATCGCTTCAATTGATTGGACTCAGACACTCTGGCAACATCTCTATTCTATATTATTTCGTTTTATATAAATTCACCTTTTAATATTTTAAGTTCATAGTTGAAAATGATTTTCAAGTAGCGAGTTCATTTAAATGAAAATTGACTGAAGGGCTGGAAAGTTCGTTAAATCAAAGTCACACACTAATATTGAGGTAAACTTGGCACAATGTGCTGCATATATAAGATTATTTAAGTATAAGACAAGTGTGATATATTAATTAATTACAATTTATCCGCGAAATCTCTGCCCGAGCTCGATGTAGAAGAATAAAAAATATAATTCAACTTAATTCCGTATTAAAATTTAAATACTGCGTTACATATATTACAAGTTAATTGTAACGATGAAAATATGAATTATATTAATTGATATTTTATTTGACCTATTCAAAGAAATTTTTACTTAAAGAAAAATAGATTTTCAATATTTATAAACAACATGTACGAATGAGAAATTCTAGCAAGGCTATGGAAAATTAAGTACCCATCTTTCCATTAAATTAGCAATTAGTGACTTTTATGCCAATTAAAAATATATTTTAGAATTATTTGATAGTGAACATAGTGTTGTTCAAGAAATGAGTATAAAATATATGAAATATATGAAATATAATTTCAAAATAGATTTCATTCATTCACATTTAGTATTGAGTAATGAGTAATATTATACTTAAAATATATAGGAAATGGAAACTAAATAGAGATTAGATTCTGCAATGTTAAAAATATAATTAATGGATTTTCAGAAGACTTAAAATAAAACTTTTTATTTTATTTTCAAAAATCACGAGGACAAATAAAAGAATACTTTTCTTGATCGATACAATAATATTCCGAATCACATTGTCAAAATATTTTTTCATCTAAAATTGAAAATTATTCTTATCACTTTTGCAGTAATTATATATGTACGTATATAAATTTAAATTGAAAACTATTATATCTTATGCAGTAAATAAGAAAATGATACAATCTTTAACCTTTTTATTTTTTAATATGAATTATTTTGGAATATTTACTTTGTGTGTTATATTAGAATTTTTAATATGAATTATATTGGAATATTTACTTTGTATGTTATATTAGAATTTCTTATTTTTTAAACCACGTAATTTTTCCGTAATTGATTGTCATAAAAATAACATAAATTAATGTTCATTTCCTTTTACAACATTTCTCTCTGTGAAAATAATTTCACGTATTATATATATATATAATATAGTTTGGTCTAATGTTTATTACTATTATAAATTCTAAAAAATATAAAAAAAATCTATAGATATATATATGTATGTATATACTGGAAGTTATTTTTTGTAAAGAATTTCAGTATTATTTTCTTTGAATATTTATTCAAATTCAAAAATTGAAATATGATTTTTTTTGCAACATTCTCATATATGCATGACCATTCATATGTTAAAACGTAAATAAAATTTTGAAAATGTGAATTTCTTCCCTGTGAAAAATTGTAACTTTTTTTGGTAAAAGAAATTAAAAAAAAATTGATCTTAATATAAATTTCACTTTACGTTAAAGAAATACTTCAAATTTTTTATAAAAAAAAAAGAAAACTTTATAGATAACATAGTGAATGTTATAATAGAAAAAGGTATTATGAATTTCCTCTTTGACCCTGTGTATCGCAATAGTTTATATATTGTTAAATCAACAATTTTCTGCAATAACGACATTAAGCTCAGCTAGCGCCTTTTAAAAGAATAGATTAATCACAAATAAAAAAGCAATTTATAAAAGATGCCGAAAACAAAAATTATATAATGAAATCAATATTTAAAACTTTTCCACACAACCCAAAGAAATGAAATGGTGCATAATAATCCGTCATAGAAACATCATTCTGAAAAATAGAAATTTATAAATTGCTATAGAAATGCATGGAATTTCTTGTATGAGAAATGTAAAGAAAATTAAATAAACAAAAACAAGAGATGAAGGGAAAAAAATGAAATTAAATGACAATAGCTTTATTCGACATTATTTGTATAAGTTTTTCCTCGGCCAGAGTCACTCTCAATTGCATTCTATTGTTTCTAGCTTACCGACTCAATTAAAATGAAATCAGACTATGAATCATCCTTTAATTATACAACGGATAGCCGAATTTTCACATTCCAAATACCTATACAAGCTCACACATTATAAAGATGTGCATTCTCTTTTTTCCTAGAAAATCTCGCCCACGTTGCGTAGTATATCCAACAGACTAACGGACACACACATACGCGCAGGCCAATATATTCGTGTTAATTTATCATAACTACGTGAATTATTAACATTTTAGTAGATTTTCGGATTGTTGCAAATATTTCAGAATTAGTGAAAAGTTCGTAGCTGCAATTGTAATAGAAAAATGTCTGCGGCAAATCCAAGAAGAGAATAAATATTATAGAAAATAATCAATTAAAATTACATGTGATGTATCGGTTCGACTTATCTTGAAGCGAATTTGAATTTCTATCAAGTGCTTTTTAAATTTGAATATAAATTATATGCCACGAAAAAGCAATTTTTATCAGAAATTTGAGTAAATATATTTTAATCTTTCGCGCTAAATAATTATAATACTATTTAATTAATTTTATTTCATTTTTGCTTATATCTCCATAAAAGTAAGAATATGTTTAAATTATACAATAATTTATTATCGATGTATTTTCTACATTTAAAGTCACTATTTCAGTGCCTGAAATACTAATAGAAGGTGATCCAAAGTATCGTGTAAGTTAAAATAATGAAAAAAGGAACAAGTTAATGTAAATAATTATAAATTGTTTGGGGAATTAATGATATCTTTATTGAAAATTTTACTGTTCAATTTTTTTTAACTGAAAGTATTAAAATAAAAAATTTGTTATATCATAATTGTCTATGTATTTAAATTGAACAAATTCTCAATATAATTGGAACAAATAATTAAGACGTTTAATTGATTTTTAAAGATCAATTATAGTATAGAAAATTTGAGTAATGATTGTTAATTGAATAAGTTTGTTATTTTTTAATCAATCATATAAAGTAATTTTTATGGTAAATTTTGGAACGATAGTTGAGTCTTGGATTCAAAGAAACTTGAACTTGTATATTTATGCCTAGAAATGTTGTTTAGACATTCCTTGTAAATATTGGTTGATATAATTGATATAATTGGAAATTACAGTGAATCTAAACATTAGCAGCTTAACAAATAGCACGTAATAACGTTTGTTAAATTTAGTTAAATTGTACGATATATGGAGTATGCAAATTATATACATAATAAATAAATGGACTATGCATATGAAATGTAAATGAGTATGTGTATATGAATAAAATTGAACATTCTTGTAATGAAAAAAGTACATTCGTAAAAGTGAAATAACGGATATATTTTGAAATTTTTAAGAAACATACTTCCAATATTTTCTTGACACGATTTAATAAAAAATATTTGTTTTTAAATTATTCAGTTTTAAAATTAGAAAAAGAAGTATAAATAGAATTTTGAAAGAATAATTTCCACATTGTTGTAATTATATTTAAACAAATCCATTCACATAAATTTTTTATTTTACTATAGAATCACAATATTACTTAAATCAATGGGAATATATTTTTAATGTAATTACAGTAGAATGATATTCTTTAGATATGAAATAAAGCAGAAGTCGATGGATTATTCATTTTCAGTGTGCTATTAGAATATATTGTCAGGTCTATAAAAGACGATGGAATAGATTATATTTTAAATGCTATAATTCACACAGTTCTCAATTCGCATAAATATTTTTGCGAATTATTAAGACGAATAACAGATATGTGATTTGTAAAATATATTATTACGAGTCAGCTAGAAAAATATTTAAAAGAATATGCAATTTAAAAATATTTCAATAATTTTGTCAATCTAATATATATATATATATATATATACATATAATATAAATAGGAATAGAGGTATTACAAAAATGTTTTTTACAAAATATAATGAGCCATGTTTTACCTAATATTATTATAGTAGATAAATCGGAAAAATTAGGTATTTTGTGAAGATGCTGAGTGCAGGATATAAAAAGAGTTTATTGTTTGAGCGGCGAAATCGAAAAATAAATGAGCTTTAAGTAAACTAACTCAATGATAAGCAAAGATCATTAAATTCTATTTAAATATTTACATTGTAGTAATGTCAGAATTTCGTTACATCCATCGCTATAAAATAGAAAATAAATTGTTTGCGTTGAAGAAATGATAAAAATTAAACTTCAATAATCTTTCAATAATAATAGGAATACATTCATCCTACAGCTGTATTATATTACAATACAATACGGCCATTTATTTTTCTAAAGAGTATTAAAATAAATAAAATGAAATATTTATTTTCGAAAAATCTAATTTCCAATGGATTTCCGTTTTTCTAAAGCATTGAAGCACGCTCATTTGAGATACAATTATAGCTGCTGCAGTAAATTATAATTATTTCAAGCCTAATTTCTACTCAAAGTCTTTCTAAAATATGGCATTCACGTCAACAGATATATATATATATTACATTGAAATTGAATTTTAAAGGAAAATCATTGATCGATAGAGTTTTTTCTCGCGCATGTGAAAACCAATTGGAGGAGAGAAATGTTTTTAATTGTCATATAGCGAGTCTCTGACTATCATATTATACAGTTCATTGGTGCCTTAATATTAAATTCGTTTTAAAATTACGTCACAGTGGAGATCTTTTTGAAGCCTCGTGTCACTTAGTCATGTTTGATGGCCTTTCTATTTCTAGGCGATCGCACTTGTTTTGGCGTCGAAAGAACGTGCAATTTATCATTAACATTACTCCATAAATTTATCCTTAAAATATCTCATGTTACAATGAACTTTCGTAAAATTGCTTAATCTCTCGAAACTTTATAATATAAAATCTATATATATACATATATGTGTGTGTGAATTTAATTTTGTAGGTCTATCAGTTTCCAAAAATCTATCCAATTACGAGAAATACAGGACGTCCGTTTGAGAATGACGTGCGGATGGAAGAGTAGAAGAGTTAGTTTTTTTTTCAAATTGTATAATATAAAAATTATAAAATTTTCACCGAGATCCCATTGTCGCAAGGCAAGGATTAAAATTAATAAAAAGTATAAGAGTTAAAGTCCCCTATACTTTTTAGCGATAAAACGTGCTTATCCCTGGCAGATGTATTTGGTCTTATCTCAGGAAGGGAAAAACTTTGTCACCGTAAGCTCACAGAAGAAATTCTCGCATGAGGATTCTTATCGTCTCAAGGGCTTCTTCTTTCTCCTACTTTTGTGTACATTTGTAAATGTAGACGTGAAGGCGTGCGCGCGCGCGCGTCCACATTTTTCGGCCGTCCGTACAAATCAATTAAGCCTTTGTTGCCGCGCTGCGTAATTGCGTGAATGCAACGGGGATTTGCATAAAATTTTGCGCCTCAAATTAAGTTTTAATAAAATTTAATTGTACCCCGGCAATGGGAAAAACGCCCATTTATAGAATGGATAATTAGTCACCTTCAAAGACGCGAGCGAAAGGAGGAAAAAGGAAGCACAGAATGCAAAGGACAATAACAAGGAAGGGGTAACGAATGATGGAAGATTTAAAAAAGATGGATGAGCAGATATTACGCTTATTCTCATGATAAAGAGATTATTTTTCTTTTGGAAATTTTCTGAGAAATATTGCAAAATGTGTTTGCTTGTTGAGATGTAACTCCCCTCGCATTCAACACTTTCATTCCGATAAATCTTCCGAAAATATCAAACTTTTCACCAAACGCTCTGCAACACATCTTTAAACCAACGAATTTTTCACCTCCTTAACGATACTTTCTCTTCTGAATTAAAAATTCATTGCAGTATTTGGTATTTAATTAGCTGGACGTTCGATCCTATATATCGAACACCGAACACACACGTCGCATTCTCTTTGATGATATTATTTACCTACGTAGGCCACTATTAATATTACCTAAGGGTGTGTGCGTATATATGTGCGTGTAAATAAATTGATTTCTATTAGAGGCATACTTACAATCGACATTCTGCAGCTTTTAATTTGATTCAATTCTTATTGGTATTGCCGTATTGGCGGCATTTTATTTTACTATTAGAGAGAAACAGAATTAGAATGCGAGCTCAAATACACCGATGTATTCTAAGCTTTTGTTTTCTTAAACTAAAGTTAAAGCTATAGTAAGACTAGTATTAAACAAACTCACTATGTTATACTTAAAGTCAACGAAAGTTCTAATATCTATAGAAATCTACAAATATTGGAGTTGGCGAATTCTAAATAAACTGGCTTAGAATTTCTGTCGAAGATATCGGTTGCACAGTCACCGATAAATAGAAAAACTGCTCAACAAGTAACAAACATTTATAAACTTTTCTACAAACGATAAAAATTATTATAACAATGTTCTAGCAATATGGCCACGTTTACAATGCAATAGATGTAAGAAAGACATCCTCAATAATATATGCAACAAAGTATCAATAATGTTGCGCAAAATTATCACAAATATAAATGATTCAGCTAATGACATCAGGTGAAATTTCCCAACAGTTATTGGATAATTATATTGTTACTCGTTAATTATTTTCTTTTGATGTAAAATACTTGTGCATCTAAACGCGACACGCGCGCACACACACACACACACACATATGTATATATAAAAAGTTATGTATATATATGCATATATACAATTTGTTTATAGCAAATATGCAGACAATATATTCTAATGTAAAATAAAGGAAGCATGGTATTAGTATGTTGATTAACATTTTTTAGATTCCATTGTTTTTTTCATGGAACATTAAGAATTCAGATAGAATAAAATAGATGTAAATACGAGATTACTATAGATTAATGAAAGAGCAACTCTATTATGTTGACGGGTAGCTTACATAAATAGTAATATATTCGATTTTCCTTATTTAATTAATCCTTTATGATATAGCAATGACACTTGAATATTATTTGTTTAGTTTTCGTCTATCTGATATAACAGTTCATTTGAGTGAAATGATAAATAAATTGTCGAGGAGGGCATTTCCATTCTTCAAAATGTAAAGTGTAATTTTTTTTTGAGACCAAGTGAATTCTTTCAGAGTAACGTGATTTTTTTTTTTAAATGTCCCGATGAAACTTTATTACAAATAAACAAGCGCTAATGTACTTAAAAGTTTTCATTTGAAAACATATTCTGCCTATTTTCAGCTGCTTCTCGGATCTTATTTAGATCCCGGCTCTTTCATAGAACATATAATGCGACTATATAAAGCACATCATAAATAATATACACAAGAACGTATCCACAATGTTACATAAAATTACAAACATAAAAATGAAAGAAAATCCCGTATTAGTTACTCGAGCGGATCTAAAATAAAACTGTACCAACTTCCTCGAACGCTATTTAATTTAAAGTGTACTTTCAATTTTTAATTCTGCATACCGTAGTATTCGTAGCGAAGCACTAGAAGATGCGACCGAATGAGAGAGAGAGAGCGCAAGAGAGATAGAAGTGTCGAACAAAAAGCAGACGACGCTAGTGTCGAGCGGAAAGGGGTAGTTTAAAACCATTTATTACGCCAAGCTTCGCGAGATTGCGCGCCTCGCAAAGTGAAGAGGTTGTCATCGCTGACTGTCCCCCCCACCCCCAACCCCACCCCTCACCCCATCGCCGCAACCCCCTCCCAACGCCCCCATCGCTCTCTAACTCTCTCCCACTCTCTCTCTGCCACTCGTCTTGCCGAGTCGCTCTTTCGCGGAACTATTGCTCGCCACCTCCTTCTCTCCCTCCCTCATATTTACCTTTTTGCCCTCTTTAACTCGCGACATCCGTTCGAGCGTAATGAGAAATTCATTTTAATATGCAATTTTGATATTTTGCAATTTGTTTGCTTAATTAGGACATTATTTTCTTCCCGGAAAACAAATGGATTGCGAGAAAGCGTTAAATTTTTCGTATTTTTATACTAAAGATGCGTGCTTTCCTTTGACTTCTCAAAATATTATTTTCGAAAACAAAAAAAAAATGATCAATGGACACAAGTGAAAAGTGTAAACGTGATTTTTCCATAGATAACGAGATGCGTGAAAAGAATTTAGAATTTCGATGCTTATGATTAAAATGTACAGTAACTCTACGAAGATTAAGAATTAGTTTAATATAGAGTGGAGCCAGTGGCTCATATAAATTAATTCCAATGTTCTATTTATTGCTAAATAGTAATTAAATATGGTTATACGACTTGAATTCAAAACACACGTTAAATCCTCATTTTTATTATATCTATGATTTATCTTCTTTTATTACGAGTTTCGCTAATACATTAGAGCAATACAAGCATATGCATTGTTTATATTCTTAGTAAAGCCAAAGTAAATATAATTTATTTTACCTGTCACATTGAGTGTTATATGCTGAACGTTGTTGCATTCACGATTGACAGCCAAATATGTTACCTCACACTTGTACAAAGACTCATCGTCCAAAGTCAAATTTGAAATTTTCAAGTAAGATTTGGTCATGTTGTTTTTTGGGACAATCATGCTCATTCTGAAAGAAAAAAATATTTTTCATATATTTAATTGTATATTAAAAGGATTTCGATACTTGCCAACTCGAGGCATCAGATACAATGCGTTGAATATTTCAAATAATATAATTTAACAAGGATAATTTAAATGTTTAGAGGCAATTTGCATATATTTTTATATCCCCTGCATTAAAAAGTAAATAGATTTCGCTTCATATATATTTTAAATTAAAAAATTAAAAAACCATAATGATTCGAAAGAATAAAGTTGGTATTATATTCATCTGCTTATAATTATATTATATTATATATATATATACATATATGTATGTTATTATGTATATTATATATTATACTTATAATTCCTCCGCTTATGAATGTTCAAACATATTATAAAAATTTCATTATATTCTTATACAGAATATTTCATAAAAATGTAAGGCATACTAAAAATATAATGATACTGTCAATTAAATGGATATTGTGTATGATGTATAAAGTTAAACAAGGTAAAGTGAAGAATCGCGAGTAACTGATGGGATATAAGAAATTATTTTTACAAGAATTATTAAATTGACTTCTTTGAAGCCCAAACTATCCTATTTCTATTGTTAATTAAAGTTTTGTAGAGATAATAAGCCGGCTTATGGTTTATATCTAAGTTGTAAAATAAAATTATTTATATTACATCAAAGGGAAATGTTTGTAAAAATGGCAATTTTCTGAAATTTATTTTAAAATCTTTTTGGTACATTCTTCTATATATATACAGAGTTTTAAAATATTGTTATATAAATAAAATCAAGAAATTTTTTCATACTAATTTTTAGAAAAATAACGGAAAACTTAGATTTCCTTTAATAACGAATATATAAATTTATAAATATATATAAGTTCCTCCATTTATATTGAAATTTCTTTTGTAGTTATAATATGTTTAAGTACCAGAATTTTTTGAGCATTTGAATTATTTTTATGTCCGAAGAACTGTCTTTCAAATATATATTTATATTTAAATAAGACGAAAGTTTTTCGAGTTTAATATTAAATATTTATATTTTTATACCGAAACCTTTTAGTAAAATGTTCTTTTAATTATTATTAAAAAAAAAAAGCAGCTTTCTATAAACAAATTCTTTCCTTAAGATAATATTAAAAGTCTCAATATTTATTTTCATAACAGATACATTTTCAAGTAGATATTTTGTGCATTTTGCATATGAACACTAATTTTTATAATACATTTTCTTTTTGGAAATAAATTTTTATATTGTATTTGGCAAGTGATTAGTTTCTAGATAAATTTATATAAAAACTGATTTATTTCATTAAAACGTTGATGATCGAATTGTACTTTCTCTAAAGCAAATTATAAAACTAAATTTACTTATTATCATTGTGACTTGCGTCAAAATATAACTAAAATTCAAATACGGACTCGAATAACAATCACGAGGATAATTAAAAATTATAATTCGTTAGATATAGATTTTAAAGCGTAGTTGCCTATTAAAATATTCACACTGTAAAAAGTCAACTTGGATTTCTGCGCATTTCTTAAAGATTTACGTGTGCTTCCTAATGATAGAAGGATAACCACACCTGCATTTTGTATGCATTAAGGAAATCAAGATTTACTGTCTCTTACTGTAGGTTTGCGAGTGCTTCTATGCTTCCGCGAATTGCAATGACGGCATGACTATAAAGTTTAAGTTATGCAATTTCCCAGTCCAAGAAACTATATCATACCACATACACACATACATATATATATACACATATATATACGATGAAGAGATTCTATCTTAAAATAATATAAAACTTTTTCGATAATCCGTGGCTGATAATACGTAACTGTGTAGCAAAAGTGGTCACCGGCATCGACATACACTTTTCTATGTATCACATGCACTTCATTTCATTTTACTTTCTTTCTTTTTATTTTAATGCGGTATATTGACACTTTGTGCTTGTAAATTTCACCTCCAAATAGTTGGATATTTTGAAAGATTCTGTGCAGTTTAATTCTTTTCATGCTATTACTTTCAGGACTACATACGTTAATTGCCTTTACTTTCACATAATAAAATAGTTTATGAATTATTTAAGCTATTATTACATACGATAATCAGATAATCAGAAAATATATTGAAATGAGAAAAAAATAAGAAAAAAACCCATATTTATGTGGTTTTAATGTATATTTCAGTAAGTATTATTTATCTTAATTGAACTACCAATATAGGATTTCATATTTTTATCTAAAATAAAAATGAAAATCTATTTATACGTAATAATCTAATTAGATAATAATTAATGACTTTTACCAGTTTTTGCTACTATGAGAATTCTAAAAATTTTATGTCTCAAAGTTGTTTCATATTATCAATGTTGTAATCGAGGCTTTGCAAGAGTCTTCGGAAAACAAAAGACAACTATTAATATTCCGAGGAGGGGAAATATTTTAATAATATTCTTTTATTTATTAATAAATTAATAAAAATATACAAACAATATCGCTGCGTAAAAATATTGAACACAAAAATTGAATAATATCTTGTATCTCTCTCAATATAAATAATAAATTTCGCTCTATTCCTTTCCATCAAGTTTCATTGCACTTTCAATATTATCTATTTCTCTTAAACATATTGCATGAGTATTTAGTACTTTTATTTGGTTGTTGCTCCGTGTAAAAAGTGACATTTACATTAGTGCAGAATGCAAATGTCATTATAATTGTCTGGCTATGCTATCCTCTCTTGAACGCGTGTAATTCTATGTAAAATTTGTAATTGCTTGTATTTGTGTGAGTGTAACTGTATTCTTAGTTTAAAATTTCTTGGAGTAGGAATTTTATTACCAGCGCGCAAATACAATATTAACTGCGTTCACTAAAAAGCATTAAATTTTCTTAAAATTATCTTTTAAAATAGACACTGTTAATAAGAAGGAGGGAAAAGAGAACGAAGCACTTCTTTACTCAGTGAGTTACAATACAGTACTTTTTGTCACCAGCGACTAAATCCAGTGGTACTGATGACCCTTTTTGTATTTTTCAGGAAGTATTTTTTTCCTTTTCCTTCTCCTTCGCGACTTGATAGTCCTTAATACTTCTAAACTTTTCTTGCTACTGAGCTTGCTTTCTTTCCATCTCTACAGAGTCTTATTCTCCATTACCTTAAGCACAATGGCAAATCTCTGTCTACAATAATTTGTTGTTGTTAATTATTAATTGCCCCTATATATATATATATATATCATTATCGCTCTTATTAGTCTTTGGAGTTCTCAAACATCCATCCAATGGAAATAATAACAATTTGCTCAACTATAATTTTCTAAGCAACCAGAGAAATGGTAGAAAAAAATGTTTATCTACTTTTCTTCCTTACTTTTCGTTTAATTTAATGTCTCTCTCTCTCTCGGGCTTGCTCTTCATATATATATATATATATTTTCTTGCTCTCGCTCCTTAATTTCTTCGATGATTCGAAAATTTATTACCATCATATAATCGATTTACATAAGTTGTCGATATCCATACTATTGGGATACGCCCGAAACTCGTATGCATTATTTCTGCGATCTCTCGAAGGTACGAAAATTTGAATTTACTCCTTGATTATCGGACATTGCCTTTAATTATCCTCTTTTCTGCAACCCATTAACCGCGCCATTTATTGCTTTCTCTCTCTCTCTCTCTACCTTTTACCTTTCACTGGCTCTTTCATTCCGCTCGTCATATATATATCTTCTTTCATTTCAACTGATTATCCTTTCGGAATATGTGCTCCCATCCTTTCTTAATTATTACCCTATATTTTGAAACACTGCTCATTATACGTACTCCAATACCTACACTCTTTCCCTGTTTAACCGTATAGTTATATCGTCATCTAAATGCATATCTCCTTCTGTTTTAAGCTCCTATTTCATCATGAATAATGTTTACGGACATGTCCAGGCTTTCTCTCTCTCGCTCTCTCGCTCTCTAACCCACTCCCCCCCTCACTCACTCACTGTGCTATTTCTGATTATAGATTGCTGATCGATCGTCCCCGCTCTCTCATATAATATGCATACAATCATATTCGACAACCTGACATTATTAACTTTTCGGTAACGCTCACTACTTTATTTAAGAGCTTCTAATTATGAATATACTTCTTAGAACATGCAATACCCTTTATTCAGGATAATGCAATAACAGTCTGACACTAATGTTTTATCGTTAATATTACATAATGTAGCAGTTTAAACAGCGAGGGTGTCTCTGTATATTTACTAGGGAATCGATATTATTGTCTATAAGTATTTTGAGGCAAAAGTTTTCGAGGCGAGTAATTTACGAAAAAAAAATATTATTAATAATGAGATGTGAACTTGGTCTTGCATTGCGTAGTAACAATTGTATACGTCATAATATAATATAAATTGGAATCTTACTTTTTTTTCAATGCTTGTCAATAATAATACTTGTACTCGAAACTTGTGAAATTATAGCTAAAACTCAACGAAACTAGGTAAACAATTAAAATAAATTATTCATTGTAGAACAATGAGACAAGCTATTTTTCATTTCAATTGAAAATGAAGAATAGAAATAAAAATGTCGACCTATTATTAATGGAGAATCTACATTTCTATGGTATATTTATAAATTTTAATTATAAAATTGCCTTATGATAAGTGATGGAAAAATGTAGATCTTATGACAACTTACACCTCCCAATTATTAGAAAGGAAATATGACTTTCTCACGTCTTATGTATATTTGCACACACGTGAATGGGTAGAATATATTTTCTATTAATTTTCTTTCAACTTCTTAACTGCCGATAAAACGTCCACAAAATTTATGCTTGCAAATATACACGAATATTTGTAATAAGATTTTTTAACTTACACTGTCGTAAACGTTTATGAAAGTCAGTTCTTTTTTGTTAGTGATTGGTCGGTACATTATCAGGTGTATTATAAATTATTAAACTAAATTATTTGTAATGGGTAATGTTATATTCTTAGGCTATAAAATTCTATTGGCACGATTTACACTCTCGTTCTCCATTATTTACAAAACAATTCCTTTTTTGCTTTTTTCAAATTGGCAATAATTGTTCAAAGTGAGCAAAGTTTAATATACATTTAGCCAAACATTTTTATTATCTAACAGACTCAACTACTTCAAACGTGAATTTTTCTACTATATAAAAGCAATTAATCAGTTTCCGTTATTGTCAAACTCTACACAATCCGTTCCCTCTTCACGTTTCCACTTACCATTTCTCTACCCTATAACCGTCTTTATCTGCCTCGTTTCCGTACCTCGTTACTTTTTTCTTTCATCCTTTTTTTTCCCTATCCCTCTTAATTTCATCCTTCGTTTTTCTTTCTTTCCAGCAACTCTTTCCGCCTTTTCTTATCTTTTCTTCTGTCTAGTTCTCTTATTCATTCTTTGAGTATCCTATACCAGAAAAGAATGAGAGATCCACAAAGTTGGGTAAATTAAAAACATTGGCAACGACCCCGAGGTCATGAGCATGAGTTGGGAGGAAGAACTTGAGCACCGAAGGAATAATGCTCGAGGAGAGATTGGGAGAGGATCGATGATTGTAGTAGTAGTGCAGTGTGTATGTACAAAGCTATCATTCATTCGCAAATCAATTTTAATTAATTTTTTCGTATTACATTCCCTACAATATATATAGTCTTTTAATACCCACGTGCGTACTTACATTCATTTAAAATGCGAATACGTAGCTAATTATCACTTATATTCCAATGCATATTGAGGTTATTTATGTATTTCTTATTATATAGTATATGGTGTATATATAGTGTGTATAATTTTCAATTATAATATAATCGGCACAAATGTCACGAGCGTTGATCGTCAAATATTATGCCAAATTTTATATTCAATAATTCATTTGTTTCAATACTTTTTCAAAACAATAACGAAGTAATCGTTAATTCATCGAAAGATTATACTTTTGCATTACCAGTGGCAAACTTCAAAACCAAAGCGAATCCGCGCACTAGAAACGCCAGGGTTTTATATTATTATTAATTTAAAAAATTCTTTTATTCTGTTGATTCTTGTAATATCTAAACAGAATATTTGTAGTAATATAAAGTGAAAGTGACAAATTATGTTCGGTAAATCAATGTTTCATCAAGTAGTAAGGAAGATATATCTTTAAATAGAGCTAATAACACTAATTCTAATGAAATTTATTATCCTCATATTATAGCACAATTGATTCCTTTTGGATGAAGTTTGTTAAGAGATATGGTAGAAGCATGTACAGTAAAAGTTCAAAAATATAAGGACAAATAAATATTATAGTATTCTATGTCTAATTGCATTGTTTTTTACATTTGCCGTATTTGCCATTTACTGTATCATGTAAATGTAGAATATAATTAAAAATTTTTAACTACCCACTGATAGCGTATGACCTGGTACGTATTACACAGTATTACACAATTTATTATTGTTATTGCACGAGGCCTTTTGCTTTTAATTGAATGCAAATTATAACAATAACTATAAAATGTGCCTGCTTTTGAATTGTATCAAAAATTTTGGATTTCGAAAAATTTAATATGAAAGTTAGATAATGCATTATTAAGACATATATGTGAAAAGTTTTAACTTTATAATTTGGATTTCAGAAGTAATTAAACTTTTACCGATTAAAAAAATGAGTTTTAATATGACTATTCAAATATTTAATATCCAATTTAAATCAAGCGAAAAAATGGTTATAAAATAGTACGTAATTGGTTTACTTTGGAAAGTTATCATTTGACAAAAGATTTATAGATTCTCGTTATGTATAGAAACTTCAAATGTAATAAAAAAAAAAAATTCATTTTATTAAAACTTATTCCAGATAATTTTCTTATAATACAAGTTTTCGCATAATTTAAGAAAATAAATGGAATAATCATAATTTAGCGATTGTGTTAAATTTACTATTTAACGTATATAGTATAATAGAATGTACGAGCATAGAAATATGTTTTATTATGGGAGAATTATCCGTAGAAATTATACTGTTATATTCAAAATTGTCTATGATCTGCAAAAAATCCAACTTTCAATTATAATCAATGCAATTACAAATTACATTTTTTAAATGATCATTATTACCTTACACCAACAGTCATAAATATCTTGAAATCTATACATTGCCTTTTTAAAAAATTGAAAATTCTTCAAGTGACTGTTAAATTTTGTATATTTTATAAATAAATATTTTAAATTATACAATTTATTTAAAATTTTAAAAAATCAATATATCTATTTTTGAATAAAATATTCATATATTGAACGAAATTTTAATAAAAAACTTTTTTCTAATAACAATTTATGAACTTTTCATAAAAGTCGCTTTTAATATAATTGTTTTATTGCTTCTTATTTTGTATTATTAATTTTTTATTGAGATGAAAATAATTGACAAAGTTTATTTTAGTTTTTCAATATTTGAATTTCCAAACATGATAAGCATGCTAAATCAAATTTGTTGTTGAGTGAAAATTTATATGAAAGTATTATAATAATAAATTGAAAAAAAAAACTATGATCAAGATCATAATTTTGAAAATGTATTAAAGTTTTAAAACATATCAAATTTTACAAAAATAAAGACTTCATTGCCAACATATTTAGCATTGATAGTTCATAATATTAAAATTAAATTAATAATCTCTGTTATGATATCTTTGTTGCCATTTGTTCTAAACTATCTAAACGTTCTAAAAGTATCTCAAAGTAAACGATAAATTTATAAAAATATAAAAAAAGTCAAATTACAAAAATTAAGGTAAATGCACGAGTCAACATGCAAAAAATAATTAATGGTAGTTTAATATAGAGTTTACTATCTTTTCAAAATATAATGCTTATGATAAAAGAATTTATCGCATAGTATTGCATTGGAGCGATAATATTTGTATAAATTATTATTAACATATGAAATTTGAAAGAGTTACATAAGTTCTTGTAATTGAAAATAAATATCCGCCGTGATTAGATACGGAATATTGGATTACAATAAATTAAAAGATACGGAATATAAAGACAAAATTTTTATATTTTTATGAACTAATAAATCTATCTAATTTAAAGAAGCTTTTCATACTTGAAGTAACTGAAGCATCTGTTATAAATATTAGAAAATCAAATGTCCACTGTCAAGATATCATTTCGATGTAATTATTAATTTATGTTTATACATAATTAGAACATATTTCTCAAATAATATAATACATTCTACATGCGTAGAATTATAATGTTATTGAATATGCAACAAAATCAATAAAATCAATAACCATCTTACTTTCATATAATTTCATGCTCTAATATAAATGCATTATACGTATATTTGTTAGTGTACGTAGATTTTAATGCTAAACTAATTTAAAGTATCGATAGTTTAAAAAAATCATTTTATTAATTTTAAACATATTAATGATGGATAATTAAAGTTTCAAACTTACACGTATAGGACTTTGAAATGTTATTCTTAAAATTTCTAGAACAGTTTATCAATTAAATATTTAAACAAATTATATTCTATTATCGCATTTACGAAGTTACAGTATACGAGGTACAGTATTAAAAATGTTATAATTTTGCTAAGAAAGTTTCTTTAAAAATGGTCATATAAAATCATAGTCTTAAACTGATAATTCAGGAATCTCTAAAACTCACTCATAAAGTATTGTTAATTAAAATTGAATATTCAATAATTTCATGAAGTAGAGTAAAAATATTCGACAACATGTAATGAAAGTAGAGGACAAAATTCTTCAAAAAATTTATCATCCTTATTTTTTTAATAAATGATGAAAATCTGAAATATTGTTACATAATTATTAAGTTACATTTTGCATTACCTTCAGTAAACACCATTAGTATTGTTTAAACAGTAATCCGAACTTTGGTAAAATAAATGAATAAAGTTTCGACGAGGCGAAGAGATGAAATAATAATAAGAGATATAATGCAATACTTGCTAATTCGAGAACTATTTGATAATTTAAATTTAAATAATAACTTATGCCGCGTATAATGTGAAAGAAAGGAGCAGCGCATATTAATGTAATAATGTATGTGAAAACTGAAATGAAAAATACTTTATTCAACGACGTAATATACTTTCTGGATTGTTATAATATAATATGTAAATACAACATATTTTAAAATACTTTACATTATGTCGGATTGAAAAACTTTAAACAATCGTTTACATTATTGGTTAATACATTGTTAACTTTATATTCTCTCTATTATAGTAATTCGATTGATCATTTCACTTCTACGTCCTACTTATAATATATAATTTTATAATTCCATTTGAACAGAAAAAAGTCCATTTACTAAATAATTGTATATATATTTATATATGTAAACATTGATCTCAAGGAAACCATTTTTTTTTTCTTTATAAACTTTTTATTAAATCGGACTCTATAAATTAGTTGTTACAATGTTTTAAACTTCCACTTTCTAATTCTATGACAAAATAGTGTTTTTCAAAATTGAGTAATAAATGTTAATAAGAGATTAAACTAATTTAAGCTTGAAGGATAATTTATCTATACCGAAAACAAATGTAGAATTGTAATAATTTTAGAATAAGATGGTCACTTGAGTTCTTAATTGAAATAATATTTTTACAATACTCGTAAGTAAAATTGTCAAATAAAATTAAGCAAATACAATTAATTGCACCACCCGATCGTCGAAAAAGCATACAAAATTCTTAAATTTTCGTCGTAAAATTCGTCGCCTTGCAATTGTTTTGTCCTCTTACAATTAAAAATATTCATTCAATTCCTTCATTGGAAAGGAAAGCCTTTTAGTTTCTGATTTAATAATATGAAGAAGATAGAATAAATATTCCTGTTCATTACCAATTTTTAATTTATGCCTCTCGTATCAACAGTTGACACCTGCAGGACTATTGTTCCCCGGCATTTCATCTGTTGAGCTTTAATGATGAAACGCTTCTACAATGCCTTCCATTAGAACAATAAAACTAATATTTCTTCGCATCACAAAGCACACAAATAAATAATTGTCTTTTGGAAAAGATTATTAAAACAAGTCGCCCTTTTGTACTGATTTCAATATCTCTCTTGGATCCAAGACTCATTAATATTAAACATATTTTTTATTATTTCGGAGATGTTAAGTTCTATCCTTAACCCCTTCAACAAATATAACTACAAGAATTTATGTTTTAATACTTATACATATTTGTTTCAATACATATATATATATATATATATATATGTATATAGAGATGAGAACGTTTATGATCCTCGAGCTCAGATTGACATATTAATACAAATTTTTCTCCACACTTTACAAGCTTTTCCATAGTAGAATTCACTTGGATTCTCTCCCCTATATATTCACGAATCACAAATTATTTATTTACATTTTTCATCGACTTGCGCCATATTTCCGCCTATTTATTTCTTACTCGATGAAGTAGAAGTTTCAATGCGCGACTGCTTTTATTACAATGTCGATGAGTATTATTATTCTGTACTCTTTACGGACTATCGATAAATCTAATTCTATCTATCGAATTTTGAATTCACTGTAGCTCTTCTGCTCGCTTGTTTTGACTTCATTTATTAATGCTTTGAGCACTGTTTTTGCGGAGAAAGCCATAAGGAAGACTGTGGACTTCCTGTATACAATACAGTTGAATACGAAATGGTCGTATGGAGAATATTTTATTTCATATTCGTGGCAGTTGAGTTTGGATTTATTCGTTACATTTCATTTCACTTACACGCAAAATAAGAAGCTTACAACATATACAAGTATCGTTAATACTTTCGACAAATTTCACGGTCTCTTTGCACTTTGCACTATAAACAGAATTTTTCATAAAAAGTCAGTAAGTTATTTGCCCGTGTTATCTTAAAAACAATACGTTACGTTTAATCTATCGATATATTAATGTCTAATAGCATGCTATTTTTAACTTGTAGGTACAAGTTATTTAACAAAAACCGATCCGTAGTAGAAATGAATTATTTTGATGTTTCCTTTTCAGTTCGTCAAACGAAATAGAGTAACGCGACTCTATTTTTGCCAGTCCGATGCATTAGCAGTGAAAATTTTCCCTTCAAATTTTCCACGTATTCTTCTATTTTTGCATTTTCAAATGAATTTGATGAGACGCCAATTTCGAGTCTCCATTTAACCTCTCACGCCAACATATTGTTAATACTTAATTGTGAACAACATTTGCTTCGGTAATATCAGCTTCTCTCCAGCGCGAGAATACCTTTTTGCCATCTCTGAGAAGGAGCGATTTTAAAAATGGCGAAAAGTAGAAGCTGCTTGTAGAGTAAAAAAAGTGAAGCAGTTAATGTAGTTGAACCACTTGAAGCTATTCTTCTGAATAAAATGAGGGAGGAGGTGGTGCACGTAGAGCACATTATATAAAGTCGTGGGTTCACTTCCCAAAGTAGATAGTTTCATCGTAGTAATAAAAGACTCTCGAAGCATAGGCTGCTTCGCTAAATTTCATGCACGAAAGCTTAAGACCATTTAAACGATGTCTTTATAGCCATTTAAATCCTGCCTATACTTTGGTTTTCTCCCTATCGCTGTCTTAGCCTAAATAGTCTCTCTTTTTGTTTCTATGCTGTGCTGAAAAAATATTTATTTTTGTCAATGATGCTTCAAATTCATAGCAACTCATTAGTCGTATTTAATTGCAGTCTCTACGTTGTTTACTTTTAAGTCTACTCTATAAGGAATTATATGTTTTTAAGTAGCAAGTGTTTAATACATATACATATATACATACATATATATATATGTGCTTTAATATTCCGCGATATATCGTGTAGTTTATAATGTAAGAACGTTACCAAGACATATTTTTTCTGTTTTAGCGCGCACGCACATTCGTATTTATTTATACTCTAGTTCCAATAAGAAAATTAATTTATATTAATAACGTTAAACTGAAAATTAAACTTGGACATTGTGTGTCTTCTTGAATAATTAAATTCTTTAAATTTGCTTTAAAAAAAAAGAAGGTCTTTAACATAATGAATAAAGTAAATTTAACGAAATAAATAAAGTAATGAATCATATATACATTATTTTGTTCGAAATAATTTCTAAATGCATATAAATTTTTATTTTAAACATTTAATACATAAGGTTGTATTGAAAATTAGACATAAAATTTCCGATAAAAATATTTCTGTTTTTTTAATCGAACCTTATAGATTAATTGCTTGACACATAAAATTAATTATATCTGTCATTTCAAACTATGCAATATAAGTAAAACGGTAACAGTCGATCCTTAGAATTGGGAAAATATTATATTATCTTATATTTATTCACATAAATTCAAATATATTTTTTCATCTTCAAAATTGCACATTACAAACATATGTGAGATTTTCGATTATATATATTATCTAAGAAAATATGTAGAAATATAGTTGAAATATATCGATCTCATATATGTGTGATTGTAGTTTCCTTATGGAATCTATCGCTTTTCACATAATTTAAGAGCCTAGATTTAATTAAACTTTTTCCTGTCTTTAGATTTTTGGTCGGAAATAAATGATTTCTAAATCATTTGCAAGTGCAGTAAATATGAGAAAATATGCTTGAATTTAAAGAAGTCTTATATAAAAATTAATTGAAATTATAAATGAAATAAACAAACAAAAAAATGTGTTTATTATTAATTGAAATAATATTTTTACAAATAACTCTTTCAATAAGTTATTTATTACAAAATACTCAATATAAAAAACGTCATATACAACAAATATTAAAAATAACATAGAATGTAATAAAATTATATTAATTTTTTATTGTATTATTATTCTCTCTGGTTTAGCGAAGTTGAAAATGGTCGCGGAATTATAGTTATAAATAAATTATATAGATGAAAATAATACTCATTTCAAACAAAATTTCACTAATTCATTTTTAGATATACGAATTCTTACGGTTAATTTAATTTATAAAATCAGCACTAAACTAACTATTATTAATTAAATAAATAATAATGATATAATGAATAAAATAGATGCTGTAATGTTGAACCTGGATGAAATATTACTTGAGCATTTGTTAAACAATAAATCGGTTTATAATCATGAGATTGTTGATAATCATAGTCAATGTTAATAGTCCAATACTTATTTAATGCAGAATATCATTGATGCATAATATTATGGAGTGCTATTGTTTGCCTAATGAATTGCAATATGATTAATTTCATTCGAGTATTGATTATAGTTTTTATTTACTCCTCGCCTATAGAATTATTTACATATATATTTATATATATATATAGAACTACCAAATGATTTTCATTGGTATTGAATGAATACTAATACTTTTTTTATAAACGAATACTATATAATATTAGAATATAAATATTACAATTGCGGGAATACCAGCTGTTACCCGTTTATTACTTTTTTTTTTAAATACATAAACTTCATAACAGGATGGCTATGCATTATACGTTCGCAAAATTAGAATGCATCTAATAGTCATAAATTGCAGAATAGATAAATTATATTTTTAGTCAATTTAGAATGCAATTATCGAGAAGGTAATTTCTTTTAAATCATTCGAATAATAATAAAAATTATTAGTAAAAAGTTAATATTCGGATATAAATGGACAAATTGAATACTAAAATATTAAGATTATTATTTCATTAATTTAAATTTAATTAACTGAAATAAGAACGTTAAGTAAGAACAAATTAAGTGGTTTAATCTTTGCCCGAAACTAAACTATAACTTTAATGCGGGTGTTAGTGAACGAAAAAATATGACGAATACATGTAAGTATTCATTGATGAAAAAAGATTAATTATCAAAGTATTGTCGAATTGAACGTAATTAATGTTATGAACAGTATTCTTTTTGTATATAATAATATCGAGAGGTTGTGCAGAAAAATCCAGACATTTGTCTTATGTAAATCAAGTAAACATCGGTTTATTTATGTTTTGATAAGGTGATTAATTATAAGCATTATTGAATGATAAATAATAGTTGGGATTGCGTGAAAATGAAAATGGTATTCTTATTTATGCTGAAAAAATGTATTCTGTTTCTATGAATGAAGCGGGATGATGTATTCGTGCATACTAAGCTCACAATTGAATATCGATGGTTGATAATCGATTTCAATTTGACTCACAGAATACTTATATTGAGCGGGCGTGTTTGCACTCGAAAGAAGATTCATGCTACGTAAGTTGCATAATTTTATCCTTGTTATATATATATATACAATAAATGTAATTCTTTAAGTAAAAAGGATTAGCGAGATTCTTTGATTTATTCGGTGACAACTGCATCGTGCTTGAAGTGATAGAAAAACGAAGGGACTAGAAATGAAGTCCACATTCATGTTAAACTCTAAATAATAATATGGCTAAGTGATAAATAAGCAGCGAAAGAAATGTAACTCAACTGGAATGATAATTGTGGAAGAATATTTCACGATTTAAAAGGATAATGATTTTGTTTCTTGAAACACTCTATATGTTGAAGGAGCGAAAACTTTCGAAAATTACTAAGCTTATGGCCAATTATTACGGATAAATGAATTATAATTATTAATACAAATGAAATTATGACATTTCATTAGAGTCTCGGAATCAATTTCACATTACAGAGTTTTAAAATATCTCTCAAGTGATCTCAACTTATGTAAGATAAGAGTATTAAGTATACCGTAACTATCATATTTAAGAAATTCACGAAATATGAAAAAATTTGCAGAAAGTAAATTCAAATTATGCAGTTTTACATGTATGTTTAAGTGTAAATTTAAATACGGAAATAATTTATGCATAAATGCTGGTTTATTAAAATATTACCTATGACATTAGAGAGAAAAGCGTTTATTTGCAATAAAGTTATTACTATTGAAATAGATAAATGTTCCAATTTAAAGAGCATAGAGATATTTTTAAATTAAAGTCGGATAAGTAAACTTGAGTAATGAATTGTTTAAATTGGAAGCTAATGTTAACGTTATCGATAATATCTTGTATTTATTTTTTGTAATATATTAGGACGGCATTTTAACAAGTAAATCTTTATCGAGATACAATTAATTTTTATTTATTATAAAATTTGAACAATTAAAGATATTATGCAATATATTTATTATGCAATAAATAAAGTACACCTTAAATTGCAAAATTAGTAAATTAAATTTAATATATCAATTTTTATTTTTAATACATAGCGAAGAATGGACAGAAGATTAAATGTAGAGAATATTTTACCATTCAATATCGAATTATTGGATCAACATGCTGTAAGAGAAATAAGATGGGAAATATAGACTTTTTCCAAGTGTAATTCGTAATTTTTAATCTTCTAATGTAAGTGAAAAATCATTATTGCCATATGATTCTTGGATCCCTCGGGTTCTTGCCACCCAATACTAATTATAAGAGATTTGATTATCTTATTAACCTAAATTTATGTAGTAAGTAAGTCTATTATTCATTCAACGAAAATATTTTAATCAGTATTCAATGTCGAGGAGTGCAACACCAACAAACATTCGATTGAAAAAAGCTGCCCCGGAAGTTAATAAAACTTGTAGGTGTGTCCTCTCATTGAATGATTTAGACTAACGAGTTAATTAAATGACAAACTATTATAAGCAGCAAAATTCCGTCTTGAAGGAACGAACTTTCACTCGCTCGCATAGATTTTAGACGGACAGTGTCATTAAACTATCGAGACACGTAATTCTATTGCCTCTCGCCAAAATGAATTTGACTCTCGGGGTGTCGCCACGCGTATTTACCGAACTCCCGCACCTCAACCATTCGCAACCATTGCCCAACACCCACGACAAGGACAGAAAATTTAATCTCTTAAGACGCCTCGAATTGGAAAACTCGCTTTCCACTTGAAAAATTTATCATTCCCCTTTTCATTGCGCTCTAATTAGACAATTCAATCCATCAAACGCGACTCGCCCCCCACCAACTGTCAAACACACAAAGTTTCACAGCGCTCGAGCTAAATCTTCCCACATACATCCGCGAACGGCTCCAGGATCCTCATCCCCGCGTCGCGGGACTCCTCTCCTCGGCCAGGGCGTGTACCTCGTGCGTGGCCAATAAGGTAATCAATATGGATGCGCTCATCCGTTAGCCGGGAATATCAATCGGCGGCCCGTTCGAACTCACTACTACTAGTCCCGACGCATGACTAACCTCTCCCGTATCCCACTCTCTCTCTCTCTCTAGGAAAATTTGGACGACGGCCAGTTGTGAGGGAGGGCCTCGCTCCACCCTGGCTAACAAGAGACAACCAAATTAATATCCGCGCCACGAGGCTGCTCCTGGCATTTAATGCTAATTGCACATCAAATATGCTCCTCGGTCCATTCGCCGACGGCGCCGCTTACACTCCACTCCAATTTTTCCTACTCCCACGCGCCTTACGTGTGAACTTGGAACTTGTTCGCGCGAGCACCAAGTTGATCTTCCTCGAGGCAAACGAGGTGTTGGGTCGCCTCTCTGTCTTTATTTCCATCGAGCGCCAAGTTTTCTCTCTTCCGGCCATCATTATTTCCGGCTGGCCCAGCCAGCCTCCATCCCACCATCCATCGCTTTCCATTCTCTAGCTTCTGCACAACAAGGCCCCTCTTACGCCCTATTACAACAACACTTATACAACAACCCCCCCAATACAACATCATCTTTAGCCTCAATTGATTGAATTTATTCGACCGACGTCGCATTCACTGATTATATAGGGATGGCCGTAATTACCATGGGCTCGGCCGCTAATGTGCAAGCTTAATAAATTCACGCCCATGATTTGGAATGTCTTTGTCCATCACGTCTATTATGATAATCTAGTGTTTAATTTAAATGTTTCTTTAATTGGAGCTGTTGATTCATTGTAGCTGGACATTATGCTGCGTGGCAGAGGAATGAGTTTTTTTCTTTAAGAAGAAAACTCACGAGAGAGGATGAGAAATAATAAGCATACGAGTGAAAAAATAGAAACATCTAGAGAAAGATTAAACGTTTGATGTATCATTGTTCAATCAAGATATTATTGATAAAAATTACAGTTGGTACGATACCGAGCAAGAAATTGTTCACCTTGATATCATTTCCAATACAACGCAACGAAAAATTCTATACATTCTGATATATACATATATACATATATATATATATATTTACCAAGTGATGGAATAAATGATAATCTAGATTCCTGAAAATATAATAAGTTTGTCACATGGTATTCAAGAAATTTCTACTACATTTAGTCAAATCTAAACGGCCCATTGTAATTTCGAGTATTTATTTGAGAGCAAAACTTATATTTTGTCAACATTATATCTCGGCAGAATTAAAGTTTTCGACACTCAAGATCACGAGGATATTATGTATTTCTCCAAATTTCAAAATTTACAAAATCTTTACGGAGTTTCAAATAAATGACGGCAAGTTCATTCAGTGGCATTTATATTCTCCCTACGAATGGAAAACTGAAACATATTTTTTCTAACCTAATGCTCAGTAAGAGAAAACTACTTGTTACGAAATGTTCACGTTTGGAGGTAAACTATAATTAAATTACGCTCTTAAACTAAAATTATAATTCTGAAACAGATGTATATTTACATGAAATCAAAATAAAATCGTCATTCGAGAATAATATTTACCGCTCTGTTATATATATATTTTCATTTTGTTAATATATATATATATATACACATATATATATATGTTAATAATGTTTGCTCAAATGACGATTTTATTTTTATTTCATGTAACTACACATCTGTAACAATATTTATTGCTGTACTAGATATATATATATATATATATAAATTTTGTGCGAATGACGATTTTATTTTTATTTTATGTAACTACACATCTGTAACAGATTTATTTTTGCGCTGTGTATATACATATATATATACATGTATATATATATAAATATTTTGCCCAAACGAGGGCTTTGTATTGATTATTTATTGATTTATATATATAGATAGATATATGTGCGTGTGTGTAACCTCGCTACGTATTGTGTTTCAATTTAATGCAAGAAACGATTGTTGATAAACAGAATAGAGTGAATTATAATTCATTTACAGGTATAAAAAGCTTCAGCAGCATTTAGATAGCCAGCCATAATAAATGTGGCCATCTCGACGTAATTTAGCTTCTTTTTCATTACAGGCAAATATTAAATTTTCAATACAATAATACGCACCTTGAAGCGACTTCGTCACTAGCTAGCATCATCTCTCCCTCGGCGCTGTAAACGAAGATCCTCTCATTACCCTGATACCACTTTATACTGTGTAGCCCGATGCACTGCGGCAATTTCAGAATGCACGGCAGCTGGATTTCCGTACCAAATTCGGCGTGCTTCTCGCTCTTCAGCCACGCCTCGCTGCTCCCTGAAATGCACAAAACACGCTGACGTTTAACGCTCTGTTGCTTCCGCTGCATATATTTCAGGCACTATGTATGATAGTGGCCCGGGCACCAGCCTCCCCTGGCATTTTTTCAACTTTTATTTCTCATTATTATCAATATCCCTCCCCTACTCCCACCACGCGATCCCGAGGATTAGACTTTTTCAGCAGTGTTCTAAATCCGCAGGTTAAAAAGACTTTAATTGAAAATCTCACACTGCACCAACTTATAATGAGCTTTCCTAGGTCTTTGGACTTTGGTGGGGCTAGTTTACTGGAGATGTACATTCTTTATTAACATTGCGGCCTGAAAATTTTATGCACATAATGGAATTTCATTCAAAATTGTAATGGAAGAGCTGTTAATTGGATAATATATCCGCTGTAAATACGTCCTGTAATCAAGTATTTATGGGAGCATGAGCTTTAATTTTCATGAATATTAATCATAATAAAGGTTTTTACGCATACCTTTAAAATGTTTATACAATGTTTATACAATTTCACGGAAAAATACTCAATTCAAATTGCTTCCACACACACACACACACACACACACACACACACACACACACACACACACACACACACACACACACTCATATATATATTTTAATGCTGATATATATATCTATATTTATATTTTATATAAAATATATATATATTTTAATGCTGATATATATATGTGTGCGTGCGTGTGTGTGTATGCATATGTAATGTGGATTTTGCGTAATAAAGGCTAGTCAATTATTTTGGACGAAGGTTATAAACAGGTAGGCTAGTGTACAGAGAATTACTTAAACATTCTTTCTACCTTCAGTCTGAATAAATTCAATATTTACGACACCCTTGAGTGTCTCTATATTACGTATGTTGTAATATAACATTTTATTGCACTATAAATGGGGTGCGCTTGAAAATGCTGAAATAATGGAAGTGATCGCAGGAAGAAGGCGTGCAATGCGAAACAAATGAAAATCATTTTCTAATTCAATACAATGCAAGAGACTCGACCATATAAACCCACTTATTACTTAAGCATAGAACTCCCGATAATAATAATAATCATAACAATACCCTTTACCCACTGAAATCAGCATCTCAATGCACTTCAGTTAAGAAAAGTTACCAACAAATTCCATAAAGTAGCACTTGACGTGAAATCTATTCAGAAAAATATTCTCCCGATAACAGTTGGACATCATAGCCGATCATACAATGCTCTCCCCTCCCTACAAATCCACCCCCACACTCACCCATCCGACATGCCCGGTGGTTAGTGTGCACTCCCTCGTGCACTCCTACTCCATTCGCTAAAGTTACGCGCGAAGGCTGAACTTGTTGCACCGACGAGAATGTGAGTTGACCGAGGATACGGAATAATAGCACGTGGCCAATAACCAAGGATAGAGTTTATTCGCCTTGCCCTCCCTCCCCCCCTCCTCCCACTGTGTTCTCAGCCCAGCCAATACCAACTCGCGCCCCAGCTACGATGCTACGCTAAATAAACCCCTGCGCGAAATTCCCATCTATGTCACTGCACTTTATTACATTATGCATATCGCGCAAGTACGAATGAGGATACCTCGAATTATATACTTTATTAAAGGCATTGTACTTTCGCTGCTACTTTCGCTTCCTCTCGCACGACCCATTTGCCTCGCTCCCTCCCACGCCTTTTCATCCCAATCGCTCCTTCCTAATTGCCATCGCCACCTGACCACTCTTTTCTCCCTCCCTTATATGGCTGGTGGCGCTAGGACGGCCGTGAACCAAATAAGATTGCCCTCTCGTTTATCCCTCCCACCCTCCCACCCTCCCTCCTGCAACTCCCCGTATATTGGCCCGTCAAGAAAATTAGAATGTCGTCGTGTGCCAATTTGCTTGCCTGTCCCCTTCCTCTTCTCACACTGCTCAACGCATCTCTCCTTTCAGGGGAAATGCTCCCACCGTATAGTAGACAGCTGCACAACTGCATTACTCTTACATTACATTATATTACAATGTCTATTTAGGAGATACTAATGCAATTTAACAGCTCAGAACTTCATATATATATATGCACTTTCATTTGTGGCATTGGAATTTTTCTCTTTTCTCCCTTCAATCTTTTATAGTCACGAAATGTACAAAAAGATGATATTTCTGCGATGATTGAAGCACTACGGTGAAAGAAATATCAATAATTATATCAAACTTAAGCTACTGCTTTGCAACGTGCAATGCCTTCACATTGTAATACTATCCTTTGTTTTAATTTTATCACACATTTTATCCTTTAGTTGATTATTTGCGCAAATGAAGAGCAAGCCTTTGCAGTCGAGCCAATTGTAATGAAATATTGCATGAAAAATCGTGATTTGTTTAGTGGAAAATATTGCTAGTAACGAACATCAACTAATGCACATGATTTAACAGACTTTTCACGAATGATTGACAATTGGCTTTTTCGCTTACGTTTTCTATGTCTCCAATTTGATAATGTCATGGTTTACATATAAAAAAGAAAAAAAAATCGGTAAGTAGACGAGACTTTGCTATTATATTTCACAATTAACCAATGTGTAGGATTTAAATGGCTGATGTGTACTTTCTTTTGTAATTTAAGTACATTCAACACATTACTATTCATTGGGTATTAATAAGCTTATCAGAATATCCAAGTCATTAACCATTACTCTCGTTAAAATACCAAACTTACATATCATTTTAATACTCGCTTTTTGAAATATTATCTTTCAATTGTTTGACGAACATAAATACGAAATTTCCATGAGATAATCTTAGCTTTGGCGATTGCCGTACTATCGAATTAATTTATCAATTAAATTAATAAGTTAATACAATTCAAGTATAATCCATGTTCTTTATTTCGCTTTATTTTGCTTCGTCTTTTTTTCTCCTCTTACAAATTAATTAATGTCGTATTATTTTTGCTCTTCTTTTTTTTTTTTACGCCCTCGGCAATATTATATTCTATTATATATACAAAGTTGTAAACCTGCGTTTTATGATGTTATCAAAAAATTTATCTTCTTTCCGCTGCCAGCAAACATCTTCCCTAGGAAGACAAGAGAAATGACTTCTCTTGAATGGCAATACTAATTGAAACTTTCCAAGTTAAAAACTAATCCGACGTAGCATTGTATCATTAAAGTGAGACTGACCCTCGAGCAGTTCCTCCACTTGTTTTATTTTTTTATCCCCTTGTTATAATAAAGTTGAGGATTGATCGAAGACGAGGTGAAGTCAAATTAAACTTTAAACTCTAGCCCAAACGAGAGTACGCAGTGGTCGTAATCCGTTGTACATTCAACGCGCGATTATCGCATTTATAAAAGCCACGCAAATGCATGCCAATTCCAAATAATATCTTGCGCTGCTTTTAATTGGCACCGTCCCATTATCTTATAGAGGAGCGAGCTACTTCTATTGGCAGTTACAAGGCTGTAAGAAGAACAGTGTAATTAGCTTTAAGTTCTCGGCATTTTTTCTCCTTCAAATTAGATTTAATATCAGCACGGCAGCTTACGATTTCAATTGCTTATTAATTTAATAGTGTGTTACATCTGTAAATGCTGAAACCTTTAGCGCAACTAAAGCATTACATTTATCCTCATTGTATTTTAATATGAATTTTACATATTTTTATCACATTAGCCTCGACAGCTATTGCATTAGACAATATAAACTCATAAATTCATGCTCAGCCTTCGATCAAAAGTACTTTACTTACATATTATTTACAGTTAAAATGAACAGGATACGAGCATTTGATGATATTAAAAGGAAATCACTATTGCCAATCTTTGCAAAAGTAAAATAAATAATGCCGTGAAATATAATAGCTTGGCAAGATTTTTTTTTTTTTTTCTTATCGATAATCGCTATAACTATCATTCAATATTGCATCAGTTATGTAAACATATATATTCATTTGTATCAAATGATAAGATCATGATTATACTCATGAGTATAGAATACGGATAACTGTATACGTTTCTCTAATATCAACCAACCAATTGAGCCAACTAGAGAAAGTCAGCAACAAAATGAGTGAATAAGTTAGACCAAGGCCGGCTGGAGGGGGGGGGGTTTGGAATTTGAAGCGATTGATCTATGAGGCCATGGTATTATTACCAGGGTCGATAGATATATATGTATATATATATATATGTATATATGTATATTGCATCCATGTGCGTGTATGCGAGAGCATAGAATACGAAATCCGAATCAGCTCGAGCTTATTTATACGTGAGGAGAATGAAGACTACTTATATTCTCTTATACCTTCATCGTATCTTTAAATTACATTGGATGTGTATGGGTGCTTTATCGTTTTTAGAACTCAAATCACTCGTTCCTTTGCATACATTTTGCGCGTCAATTATGAATTGCATACGCTCAAAGGTTCATGACCTTCTATAATCGAATAAATAAATTTATTGACAAGCCTTTTCACCTAATTGCACTCTGAAATGCATTATGTCATTTAATAGTCAATAATTTCTTCTAAATTTCAGTAGAAAATTTAGAAAATACCATGAGAAATAAATAATTTGCCGCTGGATATTTGTCAATGATGTAAAAGTTTATCTAAGGAAACAACAGTTTTTATGTTTTTATTCAATATTACGTTTAAAGTATGAGGAAATATAATTTTTTTAAAAACTCAAATAGATTAAAAATAAAATCCATGAATAATTCATTGTATTTTTTTATTTAGATTTTCTTCTTACAAAACTATTTTTTATATCATTCTTGTTGAGTATACGTCGAGTATACTTGAATTTTGCACTGAAATCAACTATTATTTAAATTTTAAAAAACAAACAGGCAATTTAATAGCTGTGCATTAACGCGTAAAATATTTATAATGGAAAATTTATCAATGTAAAGCATATAATGTATTGGATTACTAATGAAAATTGGATTTAGAAGAAAAATTCACCGACCATTCCGAGAATTGATATTACTCGTAAACTGTCATTATCCTCCTCCGTATAATGTAATATTTGTTAGATGATAATGACTTGAACTTTAAATACTAAATGCTTGCTTGCATATAAATGTGTCTTAGAGAGTGGTGGAAAATCTTCCAAGGCATATGCACGATAAAGTAGAGAAAAATGTACTCTGAATTAGATGTATATTGAGAAAGTTTTGATGCATTAAATAAATAATGCATTGGCAGAGTCTGGCGGTAGCTCTAATATATTAGGGATGCATTAATAAACTATTAATGTAATACGTTAAAACTAGTGGGAAACTTGGTGGGTGCAAATGGAACGAAATTGCAATGATAAATTCTTACTCAAATGCGCAAGTAAACTCCCAAAGGTTGAAAAAAAAAGCGAAATATCAGGATAGGGAGTACGAAAAATGTGGCACAGATTCAAACGGATAGATTGATAGAGACGGGGAAAGAAAGAGACAGGAAAAATGAGAGTAGTGGAAAAACACATATGAATGGGTTGACAGTTGTTCTCTTTGGTACCATTCACATAATCCATTTTCCGGGAAAACGCAGTCGACCAATCCGAGTTTTTTTCATACCAATACACATATTTCGTATAGCAAGCACTATTCCTAGTAATATTGTAAGCCTTTTCGCGTTTATTTACATAATCCAAAATGATTAATAAAAGAGCGAGGTCTTCTCTCTTTATACTTTACACCGAATTATTTGCAGTCATTGTGATTTCTCTGAATTCCACATTCTACATTCATAATATAAAATTTTAAACCAATTTTAATCCTCTCCGTTACATAGCCTCGAACTCTACCCTACTTTATGCAAATCAGGCGCACTTTTATATTTTTACCAATATAAGTATTCTACATTGTAATAATTATTAAATTACATTTTTACATTCCACCATCGATCCTCGTAAATTATCGGCGAATACACTTTAATTCATCTCCCTTGCCCTTCCACCATTTGTATGTCAAATATTTTATTTAAACAATGACTTCCTCCACGTATTCATCAATAATACCTGCCAAATATATTTATTTCACTCGCATACATTATTATATGCAGCATCGGTACTTACCACTAACACATACACATGCACGTATTTACTGCTATTTACTGCAATGCTATCAGTGCAAGTGTGCATAAGCTTTGTGTGATAGATAGGCCGAGATAGTTCGCTCTTATTGTTATTTGATTAAAAAGTATTAAAATGGCAGAGATTGGCCGTTAACTCGAGTAATCAACTGTTAATTTATTATATTGAAATTTCCCTTTCTTTCTTTTCCTTTTCTTTTTTCTCTCCATCAATAATGGCCAAAAATTCCACATAATTTCATTACCTAATAGGATGGATTTTCAAAGCCTGGCTAATAGCCTTCCCTTCGTTTCCACATTAATTTAATCCAATTTTTACCATTAAAAGGAACATTACTAAAAATAATTGAAATTTTAATACCAATGTCAGTTGAAATATGAATACTTATCGGGGTTTTGCATACTAGTAATTAAAATCTGCGGCTGCGATGCAGCATTAAATTATCCTCCTATATGTCTACGGGAATCTCGGAGTACTAAATATTGAGAGTTAAAAAGGTATTTTATAGATTGGCTTTCTAAGCGATTAATGTTGCGTTGAGTGAAAGAGTCTTCGAAATCTTCAAAAAGCGGATTATTAGGAACTTATTTTAAGATATTACCTTTGTATAATATCTCTTTCTTACTGGGCTTTTCACATTCATGTTCCTCCCTATATATACATATATATATATATATATATATATATTCTAATTATAAATTGCAATAATGTGTGTAATAAACATAAAATATAATGTGTAATGAATACTATTTTCAAAAAATGCACCACAAAATCCCATCAAAATGACAATAATAATATATTATTAAATAGAATTTTTGTATTTGTTATTAGATTAATAATTCTTTTATTTACCTTCCCTGTGTCAAGAGTTAGACAAGTTTTAATGTACTCAAATACTCAATTTTTAATAACATATTTTACAACATAGTGTGATGATTATTAATACTTATTAATACACGTACGAACGTCTAATTACAAACTTCTAACAAATATTCGTAAAAGCGTTATACTACTAAATTTCTTATATCTAAATCACGGAATTATGCATTCTTTATGCACCTCAAAGCGTCACATAATAACATTAATTTCACGTAGTTTTAACTCATTTGTTAACACCCATACGAGAACTAATTTGCAGAAAAATGTTTATCAATATAATTCCCATAATGAGTAGTGAGAATCGCAGAGCGGACGTATTTTAACAATTCTTCACAACTATTTAAAATTGTTTTACTTTTACTTTAAAGAGACAAAGTAAAAGCCATCCTCAAAGTCTTATACTTGACGATGCCATAGTAGTCCTGCACTTAAGTTCATTGAACCTTGTGGTTTCTGGCTACTATCGCATTTTCAAAACATTCAGATCGATGAATTGTTAAACCCCCCACCCCATCCCCCCTTCGCGCTCTCGCCCCTTCCTCGTTCTGTTCTCTCTCGTCGCCTCGCTCACGCCTCCCTTTCTCTTCGTCTATCCTTTCAGTTTTTTACGAATCCCGTTGTGTCTTTTCCTACTGTCCCTATACGATGGAAGCAGCTGTCCTGGCAACACGCCAAATCCGTTCCTTCTCCTTTCCATCTCCCCATCGCACTCCCGACTCCCGTGTTCGCTCACGCGTCCCCCGCCGAATTTACCTACTTGTACTAATACGTAATGGCATATGTACATGCGCAAGAAACGCATTACCATGCTTGCATTCTGATAGAATTACTTCTCGGATAATGCGGAGCTACCACTCCCGGCCGACAGAGTTCGAGAGAAATCGCATCTTCTCGCGGAAGCCCCAACTTTTAGGGCTGCAGTTTGTTTCGCGGATTACCTAAGATGGCTTCTTCGGTGCCGGAATAGCAATTCTCGCTGACATCTGTAATGGCAGAGCTGCCTACATAATTCCATTCGCTTGTAACGAGACCAATTCCGTTTGGTTATAAAGTCGCAGCCCAGGCAAGTTTAATAAAACAATGTGGATGTCTGGAGCGGAGGGAGCCAAGTTCGCGAAAGGATAATTAATACAATAATTCTGAATGCGTTATTGTATGGGAGGTGATTACAATTAAAGCGGATAACTTTTTGTCATGAATATGTGCGTGCTTAAGTGAATGGAACTGTCGTCGAAATTTTAAATCCATTATATATATATATTATGCTTTGTCAATGCAGATTTGTATTATATGATGCGAGGGATGCGAGGCTGAGGGAAGTAAAAGTTTTTATTGCATTTTGGCAATAATTTCAAGAGCAAAGAAAATTCGTTAAAGCACGCTTTTGCTTGTTTCTTCGAGTCAGAGAAGAGTGTCAAGATGAAAATGACAGAAACAATTCGCTAGATGTAGATGTGAAAAATACGTAGTAGAAATCCATTTCTCCACCGAGAGATATTGATATTAAAAGGTCAATTAAAAAATCCAATCATTTTCAGTCATACTGTCACATTAAATAAACAGCAAATAGTAAATTCCCCAGAGCTTTATTAGGCGATAATTCTTATTGGTTCTTGTAATGTTAACTGGCGATTGAGAATATTTCAAAAATTGCAAATCCATTTTATTTTACATGAAAGAATGGCATTATTAAAATCATAATAATTCAAATAATTGAACGAGGATGGAATTTCGACAAATTTTAATAATCATAATAGCGAAGCTTCATTAATAGACATTATTCGTAATATTTATTATATAAATGATGCTCGTTCAAGAAATATGATACATTTACATTGAATAGGAAAAATTGTATAAGCAATTATTTTAGATTCTTAAAAGTTCATCTTTCAACTTTCCATTTATATTTTAATTTCACTTGACAGTAACGTAATCCTATTCTGTTCGACGAGATGAAATTGTCAATTTCATCACTACGAGTAAATTTCTCAGATCTAAAAATCAGATTATTCTTTTCAAATTCTGAAATAATTAAGCTTCAAAATTCAATAATTGAAATCAGTTTTTGAAACAAATAAAAGCACGTTGCGTGTTAATTTATTTTTAGATTTATACACCAAATACAATGTAATTTCCAAATTTATATATATATCTATATATATATATGTGTGTGTGTGTGTGCGTGTGTGTGTAGGTGAAGCATTTGTTTAATATATGAATAAGCCGTACATATAAATACTGCGATGAAGTTTGCATCGAAACAATAAAACTTATAAATGAATCGTAATTTTCATATGACGTGAATGCATATAATAATCTCAGATAATAAATTTTCCATACCTTTATTCCACTTTCAGCGTTAAAATAAAATACAATTTATACCGGATTTTTAAAAAATTTAATATATATTTAAAAATGTAATAAAAGCCGCGTGAACGGGTATTTGATAGTACCTCCGATTTTCTTAACGATAATCCAAAGCTTACAGCTAATGAAACATTCTTGGATAAAAAAAAAAAAAGGAATATTTTTGAATAATTTCGAGGCATTCTATAAATTAAATGGCCGACTGAATTTAAACGCTGCCTCTAGTTTATAAAACTCCGGTAATAAGCAAATAATTCCATAATAAAATACGTTATAATGTATAATAACATATTTAATAGAAGAATATATGTATTGAGGTAGAGTAGTAGCTTTGAAAGTTTTTCCGAAATGCTCTGCAAATCAATTGAAGTCAGATTCACGAGAAATTATTGAGCTACTGAAAAATAGTCAAGATATAAACGCTTGACAAGAGCTTGAAGGAGTGTAATCAAACAAAATTACCATTCGATTCTGCGATTACAAGTCCTGACGAACGTGAAAGATAACCGTGAGAATATATAATAACGATGTACAACAATGGCTCTCCTTCTGATACTTCCGCCATTCGAAATTCTTTTCTTTAAGTAGAGCAATATCAATAGAATATATCACATTAAAAAGAAAAAAAAAAGAGCCTTTAAAATTTTTAAGTAATTTAGAGGACGATGGAAGAAAATGTGAGCTATTCATTAATAAAAGCACCCGAGTAATTTTACTTTTACCTCTGGGTGAATATGTGCTCGTAATAAACAGAAAATTGAAGGATTCGGCTCCTTAAAAAATGCTGCATGAATAATTAAAATGCTTTAAGTTATTATATTTTTTAATATTATTAGCGTATTATTAGTGTCACCGCGCAATCTATTTGTACAAACAACTAATTCAAGCTAATTAATTACCATCGCAGCATTTATGGTCATAAAAATTATTTATTTCGAATAAATACAATTATTATTTAGAGAAAGCACAATATTTTCATAATAAATCAATAGATTTATATGTACTTGAGGAGAAGGAAGTAAGAAGTATCTTACACATTTATAGTATTTTTGCTAAGAAATGACTTATTGTAACTTTACAACGTAATTTCGTCGAATCAAATAAACACATTTGTTTTCAATAATTTCTTGCAAAATTTGCTATAAAATTAATATCATTTATTCCTCTATCACCGGTGAATATCGAATTTAATCAAAAATTCTTTTCCATCCTATATTCAATATAAAATGTTAAGTATAATTATGATTATTGATAGAGTATAGAATGTAGATGCGAGTTATGTTTGATGCCTTCGGCAATCATCTTTCCGAATAGTAAATTTTCAATTAATAATTTTCACAACTTCCAAGTTGGTATTCTATTGCAATTAAATACAAGTTTGCTTGAAACGAAAAAAATCGTAGTCGTGAATAATTCTGTAACTGAATTAATTATGAGAAAATCCCAAGTATATAATAAAATTGATATAAAAAAAAACTAAATTAAGTTAAAATTAATCATCCTCCTTTATAGTTGGATGTGCACTAATGAATCGATGCGTATTTTTATGAATTTCAAGTCAGAAATGATTGCACATTCCATATTACGGATAACTGTGTGAGCGAGCTTCTGTAAATGCAGTTATGATAATAGAAATTCATCTCTTATCCAATAGAAATCTTCAACCTAAATTGTTTTCAAGATCCTACGATTTATTGTCTTAATTCTGTTAATATAAGAATTTACGTTGGAAAATCGTTCAGAGAACGTGACAAAGCAAAAAGGTGCTGATGAAATGTTAAGAGACAGAGATTTTGTGCAACTGTAATTGCCAAGTGAGGCGATTGCAATGGATATTGCATATATCGTGCCATTAATGATTATCAAAGGGAAAGCGGACCAATTGGCTCGCTCGGCAAATAATAAGATTTTCGTCCAACGCGCAATCGATATTTAGAAATAAATCATATTGATACGCAGCCGCCCCTCTCGGCTCCTTATTTGACACAGTTAAATGTGTGGGCGCACATGCTTCAAAGAGCTTAGAATGTCGAGATGAATTTGTCTGCGGGATTCGGTCCCCGCGATCTTTATTCCTCCAACATTTGCATACACAGTTGGCAAAGAAAAAGGAAGAATACCGATGAGGAAATCAAGAGTGAGTGGTGAATCTCAAGCGACTCGCTTGAGATGCGTTTATATTTCTCTGTGTACCATGTATAGGCATGTATATACCTGCAGAAATGGCAGGCGCCCAGTCCTGAATATAACGCGCATGAATTGAGGAAGATTCGGATGAGTGGGGAACTTGTATTTTCATAGTACTGAGGCTGCATTTGTTCGCGATTCCCACACTATGAATTCCGCGGCTGCGGAAGTTTCACGAGAATTGTATGTGTTTGGCGGTGGGAGGGAGGGAGGTAAGAGGGAGGTAAGGGCGGAACCTGTGTGAGTGCAATTGTAAACAGTCATGCATGAGGTCTTCCTCGTTTCAAGAACTATCGCCCGACACTCTATTTTTAAACAACAATGCACCGTTTATTTACTTATTTTATGTTATAGGCAGCAGATCACTTTAATTTGACGTTCAATGATATATATTCGCCACCTAAATGTAAAACTAAAAATGTAATTTAAATTAATGAATAAATTATGAAATATCGAAGCATAAAATGCATCCTCAGACTTCAAGATTTTACCGATTAAGATATTAATAATAATTATAAGTAAAGTATAATGATTTGCAACAATAGTGACTCGCAAAGTTAAGTCTGTGAATTTTTTGTTATTGCAAATTTCGAGAAAACTTTCATGAGCTTGGGGGAGAAGATTTATGGATTAATTTATTTATTTATGCATTTCAACTCGTTATTTGCAACGTCTTTAAATACTTTATTAGTGAGATTTGGCAATGGATAGCCAATTAAGCGATGTCTCTTAATGCCGAGTCCACTTATTTTCCATAATATTTTCTTCTTTGAATAATTTAAATGTTTTGTTGTTGCTATTCCTTAGAGAGGATGGTATATTAAAAAAAAAAAAAGTACTAGTGATTTAGAGCGGTAAATGGAAGGTATAAAACATTGTTTTTTTTTTATTAAATAATAAATTTTTTTACAATTTCCCATTTACAAATTTTTATTCCAAATGCTCAGGTTTATCTACTCAATTAATCTACTCATTGCTGAGATTTAGAAATAAAAAAAAAAAGTATTTTACTTCATTATACGCAATTAGTTTCTGAAAATTCATTGTTTTTTTTTCCCTTCAAATTAATTCTTAACGTTTCAATGAAATACTGTTTATTATTTTTAATGAATAATTGAGAGTGAGAGATGTCAGATTTTGGTTGAAAATTTGAACATTTAATTTTGAGTGTTGGATGCGATCTTTTCAATTTATACGCTCACTTCCGTAATACTAGAATGCATATTAATTAAATGTTTGTGTTGTTTGAATTGTGTTTTTCAATTTGGTTAATTTGAGAGCCCGTAGTGCTGTTTATTGTCATACGTTTTTGCGCTTAAAGAGCACTTGAGTAATCAAGTTTTTTTAGTTCAAATATATTAATTTCGTATTGCATTATGTAATATTGCCATTCTTATTACCACAATTTTAATGGAGAAGTGTAAAATATATGCACATAACTTTATGCCTATGCGAAAGAAAAAGGTATATAAATATTTTATTTTACTGATGATTTTATAGCGCCTGTGTATATTATAAAGTCGTAAATTATTTTTTTTATTGATATATAGCGGCTAGTAGTGAATATCTTATTCAATATTGTAAATTTATTATGGGTTTCCGGATAATGTGTATATGAGGACGATGGATGTAAAGTGAAAGACAGAGAGAGAGAGAGAGTGGGGAAGGGGGAGGGGGAGGAAATTAATGGGGTCAATGAACAATTTAATGAAAACATAGTCTCTGACGATTAACGGATTTTCTCTAATCAAACGCTTGAATGTATACATAAATCTTCGTATGAGCTGAACTTTAATTTTTTGCAACAATAAATATTTTTCCCGACATAATCGGATAATGCAGAAATTAATATAATATATATATTTTGGCATTTATGAGCGTGTGCGTGTACCCTTATGCGGATAATTTCGCTTATAAACAATCATGTTATTCATGTTATTGGCAATTCCAACGGTCCAAAAGTCGTCAACCAATAATTGAAAGACAGCCACACGAAGGCGCAGATGAATTTTCGCTAAAGAGCAACAGTTTCGCGACTCAGTCGTAAAGTTATTATCAATGAGGGTGAATGCATATTAGAGAATGCGAGGGAATATTAAAGACGTTATAAAATAGAAGGGCGTCGAATAAAAACATTTGGCAACTGGATGAAAGTTAGGAACTGAAGCGCAAATCTCCATCTCTCATTCCTATTGTGGAGTTTGCTCTTGCAAGTCTCGATAAGTATAACGATGCCATTTCCCGAGATAAAGCTCAGGGGGGTCTCGATCGAGAATGTGTCTGTGTGGTTTAGAGAGCAAGCGCTTTGCAATATAATGTGAAACTTACTAACGTCATCTTCGTTGGATCCCCCTTCCCTCCTCTCGCGCCCCCCTACCACCCACCTTCCCTTCTTTTATTCCGAGCGCTCCACCACTTTATATCGATTATGCCTTTTCTTCGTTTCATCTTGAATTGTGGTGCATAAAAATGTAATCGCCATTACTTCAATCCCTTATTCCCTTACGTCTGATATCGCGCCTCTCACAGCTAAACCTAAATTATAAGCTCAATAATGTTCGTCAGCCTTTGCTCCAACATTAGACGTAATTTCATCTGATTACGAGAATGTGGCATAATTTTGAGCGTGAGTGGCACACATTATGAATTGCGTTATTTTAACGAAAAATCACCGTCTCATTGTACACGCGTGGGGAGGGGATGGGTTGAAAAATTCAAAAGATAAATTTAATTAATATTTGCATGCAATTCTTCGTAAAAATAAAAATGACTTATTATTTATGACAGAAATTGCTTTCACGATAAATGAAAAATATTTGGCGCGGATAGCGCCGCAATGTATTAATTTTTCAACGAAAGGTTTTATTATTGAAAGTGGCATAATTTTTAAGTAATATTTGTTTATATTACACGTGTTAGGGCTTTCAATTTAAATTGCATAGTTATGGATTTTTAATATTTGCGTCAATTTAATTGAGAAATTTTCTGTTTTTTATATATTATTCAATAAATGACTATAATACATTTGTATTATTATAATATATTTCTAAAAATGAAGACCTATTTTATCCAAATAGAAAAAAAAGTTACATTTCATATTACATATTACATATTACTTTAAAATATCATATTATTTATTTAACAAAATGTTAAACATAAGATACATTTTACAACATGTCCTATATTGTATTCGAAAATCTTTTTTAAGTTTCATTGGAAAACCTATTAATCTAATTCATTAATTATGTAAAAGTTATAAATCTTAAAATCGTGATATATTTTACATTTTCAGTAGGATAGGAGCTAGAAAAATTTATGCAATGTAATGATATTTTTAAGAATATTTTTACTTTATTATTTATCACATATAATGTTAATGTGTTTCTTTTTAAATAGACTATTATTGGGAAAATAATTTTAGGATTTTGAAAGAATATGTCTTTTGACTTTAAAACTAATGTTTAATATTTTATTAACTACCGATCAAACACACTAAATTTTAATAATAAATATAGTTATTATAAAATTATTGTAATTTTCTCTTTTAAATTTAACAAATTTGCGTCAACTTTAATTATATCTTAATATCTATAAACATAAATTTCTTCTGTTATCCACAATATATATATATATATAACGTTTCTTAGTAATATATTTTATTATACCAACTTGATTTTTTTAATAAAAAAATTAGCCGATAATTGAATTTTATCCAATTAATAGTATTTAATCAATCAGGTTTGGAGATAGTAATTTAATATTACATGGACGTGAATTAATTTAAAATTTCTGTCTTGTTTCTTGAAATTGACTGTACTTAAAAACTTTCCAATAAATCTTTGACAATTTCATTCCCATGACGTATTTGAAAATCTGATTATGTCAACAATTGCTTGTTATAAGTATAATATGACAAAGCCTCATTGCAAGTATACATGTATACTTTGGAATAATACATAATTACAGCTCTATTTTATTTATGCTCAATTCAGATTTCAAGTTTATCGTGCAATTTATTGTTAATTTTTCTTTTAGTACGTCATGCATTGCAGAGGCAGTTTTGCAGTTGAAATTATTCAAATTTTTAATACTAATAAATATTAATACACTAATATCAACTCTTGGCCCTATAAACCTCATCTCTATGTATATTTGTTTTGTTTAAATAAAGAAAAAAGACAATAACTTTATAAAATATTGTGAATATCTATGTTTCGGAGTGCATTTTTCAACATCGATCACTTGTAAAAGTTACATAAAGTTCGAATCGGACGTACCGCCTGACATTACATAGCAAAACTGCATTATATACGTATGAAGTGTGCATATTTATAAACTATTCGATTATAATTCCCAATGAAATTTCAATATGCTTTAAGAATTATGCGCTTATTAAGAAGAATTTTTTACATAAAGTTATTGATTGCATGAAAAATAAGGGAAATTTCAGAATAAATAATTGTCAAAACAATGAAAATCTGCTGCATTAAAATCCTAAAAATTTGGGAAAATCGTTAAATAAAACTTCTCCCTAATTAAATTAAATTTAAATTAATGCCAGTTTTTTTTGACTGCGATAATACCTTCTGACATAAATCTTAGAACAAAAAGGCCGAAAATTCTTTTCCTGACTTTTCATTTGCTTTCGCATACATATATATATATATCTATATTTTTTCCTTGTGTCTCTCGATCCATCTTCAACTTTCATCTACTTAGATGAGAACGAGTTGCGCAGATGAAGATATATTTATATCGATAGTATATCAGGAGTCTTCCGCTCGTTTCTTGCCGAGCCACTCGATATATATTCTTCTTTTTCCTTCCACCCTGTTCTCTCGATCTCTCTCTCTTTGTCACTGTTCCCCTGTGTGACTTACTCGGCAGTCGCCGGAAACAATTGTGGCAAGTGTGGCAAAAATTTCGACTTTAAACGCCGTGTTGAAGAAAGTAAAATAAAAACGAAGAGAATCGAAGAGGCAGGCTATCGCAATAGAATGCTTTGCCTCAAGCAACCATTATCTTTCTCCGTTTCCAACAAAAAAATTGTTCCCTCATTTCTTTTATTTTTCTTTCCTTCTTCTTTATTTCGTCGTACGTTTTGCTTCTTGACTCCGCATTTCAACGTACTTTTGATTCAGAGTTCCTGAATCCGATACTCACATAACTCTTAATGCTTCTATCTAACTTTAGTGAAGCGCATTGTGCTCACATATATATACATACATACATACCCAAGTATATGCTACATTTTATTTAAAATGTGAAGAAAAATTTATAGTTTATTAATTGTAATTGTTACTGGTCGAAGGCATCAATGGTCCATACGTGAAATGAAAGTATTATAAAAATATTTCTATTAAAAAATTTCTCTTTTCAAAAAGTACTTGAAAATTGCATTAAGAATTGCAGAAAATACGCAAATGTATAAATAAACGAATGTATATAAATTGTGGTACATTGTAATGAAATTTACTTTCATTGCAAAGAAAATATGTTTATAATCTTAACAATGGCAATTAACTTGAGATTAAGGATGTCACAATATAAATATCCAATGTCTACGAATATTATTTTCAATAGCTTTAAAAATTTCTATTTTGTCACAGAACTGTTTTAAGTATTTTTTAATAATACATTGTAAAGTAAAAAAAGAAAGCTGAATAAACTACATAAAAAGCTATTAAACAAATATAAAATTGATAAATAATATAAAATTATGAAAGTGAAAATGTGTACTTTATTATTTTATATTAAAATATTCTTTCAACTAACGCGTTACACTCGTTATTTATTTGTTACTATGAAATATTAATATGAAAAACGTCTATTTACGTACAAATTGATATTAATTTTTCCATTTTCTGTGCAGTCACGTATTTAGTATGCCAGTAAGATAATACATAATTTTCAAATTTTTGCAACAATTTTAATGCCTCGATAATGATGATACTATGTCAATGAATGGGAATATATTTTAAAAATTAATAGCAACTTAACATTATGATTAATGGATTGAATATTTACTAGCACAATTTAAGTAGAAACAAATGACAGCAAATTATCATTTATTTTTAATGATCATTGGGAACGAATGTCTAATCTATCTAATATAGAAAAAATAATCTTATTATCCGTACGATTTATTTAATAAGATTTTCGTTTATCGATCCAATGCTCTATCCACAATATTCTTTTGCCGACACCTTTTGCAAAATCAGAAATATCGAATCGCGCAGAATAAAGAAAAGTATGCGAGGAAAGCGTCAATCATTGAAAATTTCTTATAAATAGATTAGAATTCGAGTTTCAATTACTTTCTTATACATTTATAGATGCCTGTACTATATACAAGGCGTGTGTTTGCAAAAATGTCAATTAATATTAATGACAGTCATTAATATTAATTTACATTTGAATTATACATTACATTTTGAGACGTAATAAAACGTATAAGTGAAGAAAAAATTGATGTCACTGTACTTAATAAGTAAATATATCGGCTCATATTTTAATGAGTACATCAGTGATATTTCAAATATTTTTTGAAAATATAAAATAAATGTCAGCTTAAATAATAAATATACTTTATAATGCAGAACGTGATTAATAATGCAGTTATACAAAGATATTTGTGTGTAAAATTTATAAATTAATAATAAATTACTCTTTCGAAAAATTTTAAATGAATAGTTAATTTATTCAAATTCTGGGTTAAATATTCCTACATTGAAACGCTCGACTTACTAATAGGCATAAAACTGATAAAGGAGTACATGAAGTACTCTGTAACTTAACTGCTAAGATCTCCTTTACAACATTCACCCTCGAGAAAACTTTCTAATCCCAAGTTGAGTCCAGCTATTTTTTCTGATCTAGTTAAGTTTCTTAATTAACATTTTTGTAAATAGAGCCATCAAATTTTTAAAAATTTTCTCAAATGTAATATAAAAAAGAAGCTAGGGTCATGATATAATATTTTAATAAGAAAAAAGACTTTATTTCACAATTTACATATTATTTTGTCTATAAATAACATTTTTAATGATAAATGAAAATTGACGAGCTTCAACTATATTATTGGAATGTATGGTGAGATAAAAGTATGTAATATGTGATAAAGTAGAAAACATGTTACATCAACGATCCTACAATGCTTCATATGAATTAAGCATTTTCCTGCCTTTACAATACGAAACCCGAATTTTTAAGCTCTCGACTTACATTTCTTAGCCTGACGACAAAGTTAACACTTTTGTTTCAGTCAAAACAACTTATAGATCGAGCACTATTTATTTTACTTACTTCATTCTTTGTTACTTCTACTTATTTCGTTCGAAACTTCATCAAAAGAGCTGTGGAAGAAGCTAACCAATTAATTGATTTAAAAGAGTTGAGCTCGGCCTGGAAAAGAAATGATGGAATGAAAAGATAAATGCTTATTTGGAGCAAATTCATTCCAATGCTTTAATTTAGACTAACTAGTAAGTAGAAAACTTTTTCCGAGATGCCAGCAGCAAGTCTTAATGAATTTTTCATTGATTATTGAAAAAGATAAGTAATTGATAGTTTTGTAAGGAAGAAAATTAGTAATTCAGTGGGGAAAAAAAAAAAAAGGAAAAAAAGAAAAAGTTAAAACTTATTTAGTTTTCATAAATACTGTCACGCAAAGTTTTTTTTTTTTATTGATTTATTATATTATTAGAAAGGTAATAAAAGCTATATTTTCATCTCAAAATAAATACTCTTATGATATTTCATTAGCGAAGGAAGTGATGACATAAATACTTTGTACTTTTTGAAAACCAATAATTTAAGGAGTAACGAGTAAGTTTTTTGAATACCCCCCAAAAAAAAAAAACCCGAAAATGAATTTGTCAAATAATTACTAATTATTAATTAGAATCATATTATTTGGTTATAGTTATGCTTTATTTTTTATATTATTTACATTTTATATTATTATTTTTTATATTATTTATATTTTATATTATTATATTTATGCAATATGCGATACTTAGATTATTATTGTAATGAATTTGTTATATTACGTTTGGACTTTTAAGTTTAGAAGAAGATGGCTATTTATTAATATTAATAACACTTTCTTGGTGAAACTAAAAAGTCCAGAATAAATTTTACGGCGCGTAACAAGTTGCAATGTGCTGAACCATGAATATAAAAGTATTTGGTCATCGAAAAAAGGATACTGAATAGACGAAAATAGTGGACAAGGAGCAGAAAATTTTCTTTAAAAATTATTTGCGCAATAAATCTATTCTTATCAAAATGATTAAAGAAATATAGAAAGTTGTTTTGTTAAGTGTAATAAAAGTTTTTAGTAATATATGCCTGACTAATATATAGTTTGCTCAATCGCCATAAAAATATGTAGTACGTATACACATAATACATAAATTAATAATTGCTGTGACACAAATACACATACAATTGTATTTGGAATGCCATAAAATACTTACAAATCTTGGAATATCAAATATGCAAACGATATCTTACATAACATTGAAAGGAATCACAATATACTTTAGAAAATATTGGCATTTTAAATAAAAGTCTTTTACTCTATATTAATTTTCCTTTAATAAGACTCTTAGTGATTTAAAAGCTCTTTTATTAAATAAGTAAAGGAATATGGATAAATATCGAAGACACGAAATTCTTATTTAATGACTTCCACCACCTTGAATTTGAAAATTGTTTTAATTTCTGTTTTCCTTAATCTCCCACTCTCTATTTGTGTTTAGTTTATTCAAATGTTCGTCTATGAATGAAAATGCATTCAGTTTTTAAATAAAGAGAGAGAAAATTTGGACAATGACATTTCATTAGAAAAATATTTATTTAATATAAAGAATATATGGAAAAGTTATTTAAAAACACTATTGATTCGAAATCAATATTATCAATATTATGTGAAAAACCAGTATAAATACCGTTCATGATTATATTGTTGAAAACTAATAAATATTTGTTTAATTGCACACTGATTTATGCAAAGTTTAACATAAATTATCATTAGGATTAAATTTGAAAATTAATAGTACAGTAATATTATATATATATATATATATATATATACATCCATTAAATAAATAAAATGAATTTATTCTTCTTTATCCGCACTCGTAGCTTCAACAACGGTATCAAATTTATTTTAAAATAAAATATATATTATTGCCACTCGTCTGATTTTAAAAATAAATTAGCAGCTATTCGAGAATTTTTGTAACACGGCGCGTTTGACAAACAAAAGAAATTAAGTTGTCTTTTCGGAATTTTCGTGACGTTAATATATATATATATATATATATATATATATATATATATATATTCTGTAAAATATGATATTGATTACAATGAAAAATAATTGAGTATTCGTCTTAATATTTAATACATATATTTTCACGTGAAAAGCAATTCTGATAAAACCAATTTGCACATTTTTTATTTAATATTTACTTTTTTTATACACAGATTCCGTAAATAAAATGCGAGATGAAATTTGAACAACGTTATTTCATAAATTATCAACAGATGAAAAGGCACAGCATGAAAAATGTTCAATCGACAAAGACTCATAGTGCTTATAGCGGGAGAAAAGCTGTTACTGATACTTTAGAAAACTATAGCCATAAACTAACACTTTCGCTGAAAATTTATGAAGAAATCGAATCAATCTATAAAATACAAAAAAAACTGAACACCAATGATCTACTGAATCGATATACGTTTAGATACTAACAAAACAATAATGAAAACTTTTATAAAATCGATTACTAATAGATAAATTGTTTTTAAATTTTAAATATGATAATGTATTTGTTGTATAATAATAACACATTGGTGAATATTATGGAAGTTTCAAATATACATTTATAAATATTATGAAAAAAAGCTATATAATAAAAAGAAATATACACTTATAAATATTATGAAAAAAAGCTGATTCTCAATTTAATTACAAATAAGATAGAAAAGCTGTGAATATATACACTAATTCATTCGATAAACATACGAGATAAAAGATAAATAAGTAAAACAAGAGGTAAATACAATTTAGCAACATTAAATTTTCTCATTTAAAAGATAATTAAGAGATTGAATGTATTTTTTTCAAAATCACCTACATGCAACTATAGTGGAGAAAATTCTGATATATCTTATACATCGAAATACCCTTTCGTATCATTGCATATATTAACATCTATACGATTATACATTTATTTATATATTTTTTATATTCTCCATTTTCATATTCGTCTATATGTTTGTAAATCTTTACTAGATACTCGTGTATTTAAAAATTTTTCAGAAATAATTGTTTACAGAAAATAATTCTAACAATCAAAATTATTTTTAGAAGTCTACCTTTTACAAAAACATGCTTGTAACATTTCAAAACATCATTGAATTCTTTTCAATTTGAATGTTTTTTCAGTTTTTTAAGTATTTTTCAACAACAAAATGCTTCTTTTTCATACACAAACGTTATTATTTAAATAAATAAATTGTTAATTTAGCATCAAAAACTCAAAAAAATGTATAATAAATATACACATACATGAATATGTACATAAATATTTTCTATTTTTTTCAATTTTATGTACACATATTTATGATTTCAATGGCTCAATGTTATTGCGCATACACCTAAATGTATACAGACACATGGAATATTGTACACATTGAAACGCGAGTCTCTATTGCGTCTATTACGATAGCAATTTTAAATCTATTTTCAATGTGAATTATGAAGTACGAGATAATTTATTAAAGATTTAAGTGAAGCCCGACTACTCAAATGCTCTAGGAAAGCCAGCTGAATCGGAGCATAAGACCATATCCAGCAACAAAGAAAGAACCAAGCGATATTGATTTCACAGTAACATAAAATCCGTTGAAATCAGAGCTGTAATTTATATGTAATTACACATATGCATCACACCATAAAATATAAAATGATAAAATTGAACAGACATTCTCTAGCCCATACGTGACTTGTCATGCCTATAGAATTATACTCACTTGTGTTATTATTATGTATGATAATTACAATAAGAATATTAAGGGAAAATTAAAAATGTAAATAATTTATACAACTTTCAATTTTTTATGTTTATAAGAAGCTTTCATGATGGCTGGCGAATCAAAGAATAAAATAATCCATTCAATTATATAATCTATAAATAACGAATTAAGGATATAATGATATTATATACGCGTGTACGTGTGCCTATAATTGAACTGCCCATGATAATAATGAATAATCTATAAATAAAGAAATAATGGAATAAAGACATAAAGTATGCGTGCATATGCAATGTAAAGTTCAGAAAATTTTAAACATACATCAATATATGAATATTAAATTTTACGCGAAGAATTTTATACTTAATTTTATTATTTCCATTAATTCCGTAACTTCCCTTTAAAATCTAAAGAATTTTACGAATGAGCCCAGTATTTATAACTTTTTATTCGTAATCATGAAATATGTATGATTAAATTAGTGTATTTTTCATACATAAAATATTCCACGTATGAACATGTGATATGAAGTTGATACAACATTAGCGGTCAATATGTCATATAATCATATAAAGTATATATTATAATAAACTTAAATTATCAAAGAGAGAGAGGCATTACCAAAGGTGATATATTTAATGTAAACGAACCAACGTAAAATATAATTACGATTATTTAAATTTTATAAAAGAAATTTATTGATTATAATAATAAAGGTGGAAAAATATTGAAATTATTAGAAGGAATAATTATTATAAATTGTATAGTTATAAAATCGTAATTATCAAATTTATAAATTTACAAATGAATCATTGTGCATTTTAATTCACAGAGATTTATTTATCAATTATTATTATTGATCAATCATAGCAATTTCATTTAAATTACTTCTTCAAGGAAAGCTGCAATTTGTTGATTTTGAAAATTTCAAGTACATTTAAAGTTCGAAAATACTAATATAAGATTAATGATAAAATAATTATTACACAGATTATTATACATGTTGACTCTACGTTTATGAATATAGATTATTTAATAATATATTATATGAAATTCAATGGTTTTAAGTTACAAAAGGTACCAATCTATCGACGACTACTATCCTGTAATTGTTATTACTTCAATTCATATTTCGGTAAACGGAAAAACTTTAAAAAGTTTATTCATATTACTTTAATAATTGTCTATCCAAGTAAAATTATGATCAATAATAGAAAAGCACGCATCGTGGGAAAAAAATCATAAATAATAATGTGTGAATTAATCTTAGAAAGAATGTCCAATTTTATGCGGTTTAATGAGAAAATAATAAATAAATTGTTCAATTTAAACATAATTTTTTATGAAAGCAATATGCTTTTTAGAAAAAATTGTGGTATTAATATTATCATGTTGAATACATCGACATATTCGACTAATTATTAGGTAAAGTAAGTGATTTCTGTATTATAATAATATTGGAAAAAAAAATTCTTTACATAAAATTTTTAATTTAATAATATTTCTCTTTAATTGATCAAACTCTTTGGACCTAAAATTTGATTATCTCAATTTGTGGAATTTTGGTCATTCTTTACCGATATCTTTCACTAGCATGTCAAGGGTTAAAAAAAACTAACTGTTATACATTAACTGTAAAAATAGGAAATTTATATATATATATATATATATATATACAGAGAATAGGTTGTAATTTGTTATTAATAAAAATGAAGAGGCTAACAAGAATATTGTAATTTGTTAATAATAAAAATGAAGAGGCTAACAAGAATATTGCAATTTGTTGATTAGAGTGTTGCATGTAAACGAAATCTTTCAACGTTTGTATTAATTTTAATAATCAAAAACAATTTAAAAGACGACAATTCCACTTTTTGTACAACAGTTTAGTTTAAAAAAATACTTTTCTCTCGTATTTAATGATTTTTCTTTTTCTTTTATATGCATCAGAGAACTATATCCACAAAGATATCGCTTGAAAATAAGTTTTGTTAAAAGAGTACTTTGTGCTTGTGTGCAACGCCAAGAAACGTCTTATAGTTTACTAGACATAGTTTGTAACTGCAGAGCATTATAGAGAAATAAAATATATAGGTATAAAGCAAGGAAGGGGCCATAATAAAGAGCTCGGAATACAATCGACTCCATGTTATATACGCACATATCTATATATATATATATATATGTATATATATATATGTATGTGTGTGTGTATAATGTTACTAAATTTCCTTCCTTGTGCAGCTTGATTAGTGGTGTAGATATGCTAACTTTATGGAAATGACTTAAAAAATCGCGAAATAAATCTTATTCTTATTTTGCGAAAGATATTTTTATAAATAATGTAATAATAATAATTGAAGTAATTTTTTCAAATTATAGTATTTTATTTCTATTTCATTTTAGTATTAAAATTTTTCGTAATAGTATTGTTCAAACTAACAAATCAAATTTTATTTTTTCTATATATTTGTAGAGCTTTCGTTGTATATATATATATATATAGATTGCATATATTCTAAATTTGCACTCAAAACTTTTAAATGGTTTTTCGAAAAACTCCATTTCGGAAACTTTCTTATGACCACTACAACTGCAAAACTCAAAACTAATTCTAAAGATATTTCAAATATAATTGCTTTTCATAATTAATTATATATAAATTATAGTACTATGATGATTGGATGATAAAAACAAGATTATCGCTCTCCGAATAAAATTATCTGAAAAATATTTTCAATATAATTGATTATTATATGCTTTCCTTTGTGCCGTGTCGTACACGCGTGCACTATATGATTTACATAAGAATCAATTTTGAAATTAGATGATGTAATTAAATTATATAAATGTATGTGGTATAAACAGTTGCCTATATGTTAATATTCAAGAACATACACAAATAGAATTCAAAATATCAAGCGACGGAAAAATAATGAAAAATAGCTGCAATTTATCTGAAAGATGTCATAATTTATACGCTCGGTCAATGGATAATAATAATTATATAATAATGATAATAATAATTACTATCACTTGGCTAATGGATAGAATACTTATGGTATTTACATTTTCAAACACATTTCAATGTAAGGTCTCAAAGAAAGAAATGCAATGATCTATGATTTATTAGAAAATTTTCTTATACTTTGCTCAATTTCATTAATTAAAAACTATCTTCTAGTCTGAGTAATAATAGCATATCATTAATAATTATATAATTTATTTTATATTAAAAGAGAAATTTTTAGAGAAAAAAGCGCAATGCATAACAATATATTGTAAAATCTGAATTATATTGTAATACAATCGCCAAAGCTCAATAGTTGGTTGAAAAAAAAATTATTGTTACAAGTTTTATTTCATAGACACTAAATGAGAATTGAAAACATCTTCAATTGTTATCACTAAATTATCCAATTTATATGTGTAATTTAGTGAATATAGCTGAACAATATTAAATGTTATTTTGAAATTTATTAGAAGCATAAAAATCTGGTCAAAATAATAGGAAGTTAAGATGTTTATAACTACAGATTTAATAATATAAATACTGTTTTTAAATTAAACTGCCTTTTTCCAATTTGTTTTTTAAACGGAAAAATAAAATTTGTTAGAATATCTTATACTGATTTTTATTTTACGTGGAAATTCTTTGAAAGTTTCAATTTGTTTATTTCAATCTATCTAACGAATATTAAATTTATACTGCAAAAAATTTGAATTTTGCATGAGAAAGTATAAATTATAATATCTGACGGAAAATCAGTTTATTTAAATTATACTCATAATTTAATCGACAGATAAGCTTATAAAATTAAACATTGACATTCTCTTTAGATTCTATAGAATGTATAGCATAATCATTAAGCGCTAATAGTTGAAAGATTTTTCAACAATGGCAGCGGCTGTAGTAGTTAGGGGTATTATTATCCATAAATTTTCCTACCTTTATTCCAATAAAAATAAAAAGAACCGACATAGTACATACAATTTATAATGCAACATTGTTGCACAGAGTATAGGCAGACATATATAGGATGCGAAGCCAATAACATATTTTAATGGATTTTAATTGTTCCGATTAATAAGACATATTTTGTAAAATACAACATATTTTACAATTGTTGAATTTAAAGTTTATTAGCTATTTGTAGATATATTATTGAGCGATGCGTATTTTTATTAACTCCAACTGTACAAAGAATACTTTAACAATGCTGTCTAAGGTATTGTTTACAGTTTTCAGTAATGAATATAAATTACAGATATATATTTGTCGAATAGTATTTTCTATTGAGAGAAGCTGTGAATTTAAATAGTTGAATGTCCAATTTGTAGTAAATATTACATTATATAAAATTAATTTCACACGATGGCAAAATTTTCTAAGCTATGAAGTTGCAAATTTAGCTTTCAGTGATAATTAGCGACTGAATATAATTATTAGATAATCATTTAAGTAGCCCTACGATTCAAGTCACTTCAATGATTTGAACATTACGCATAATCCAAACAAATTTGTCAAAATTCCGATAAGCATAATATAAATTTTTATATAAAAATGTAAAAACTTATTAAATGTAAACTAGATAAATGTATTGAAAAACAGATTTCGCGAGCGAATGCAATAACATTATATTGTTATTTTAATCGTAGATTTTACAATTAAAGCATATTGTTCGGAAGAAATATATTATTACAATATTAAGTAATGATGTTTTACTTATAAAGTGTAATGAAATGTCTTTATCGTCTTTGTATTGTTTTTGTAGAATGAAACTTATGACGCGCTATTGTACTTCTCTTAACAATTAACTCATATCACTGAAAATTCAATATATATATATTATAAAAGTATTGAATTTTACTTTTTCAGCTTACGTTTCTTATATATGCATTTTAGTGAAAATGTTTTTAATCCATTTTAGTCTTAATGTAAATAGATAATACAATGCGAAAATAACAGATTCTCTGTATAATAATAATAATAATTATTATTATTATTACAAGTCTTGGTAAATAATGTTTAATAATTTTCATCGTAATAGAGTGGATAAATAAAAAATGCCTGTAAATCTTCGTAACGATGTAACAGACTTTATAATTCACGGCCTATATAATTCCTGTACGTATTCTGTCCTCCTTTCATTTTATCCTTCATGTAATGTGCATTCTAATTTCTAAATTAAATGGAAAGGTAAACATGGACAATGCCAGGCTTCGGAATATCTTACAAATATGAATAAATAAAGCACTCCTGCTGAAAGATAAGCAATATAAAAGGGTGAAGAGGTATGACAACACCGAGATAGCGCCACTTACCTACATTTTTCCGAATATAAATATGCATCTATGAATAGAGAGCTTCATTTGCTTAACAAAATAAAGTTCTAAATAGCACGCGCGAAATTCTTTTATAGCGCCGAGCAACATCTTTCGCAAGGGTGGCTGAGACTCCCATCCCCCCAAGTGCAATTGAACACTAATAATCTGCAAGCAGTTTTCACTTCGCAATCCGAATGACTCATTGTAGATCGAGGTTAAGGCTAAAGCAATTTGATGTATGCCAGGAACTTGTTAACCACCTCCCTCTCTTACATCAACTTTTCTCTCGCTCGCGCCCTCCTTCACCATTTTCCAAACACAATCTCTCCGTATATTTTCATCCCCTTTTCCCACTCTACTCTTGTATCTCAATTATTTATACTCCCGTACAAAGCATGTAACGGATACATACATATATATATATATATCATATTTATTGTGTAATGATATTTGCGAAGCCCCATCTAATACGTCAGATTCCACTATTTATTTCAGTATTTGAAAATCTATTATCCGATAGATTAAATTGTATATGAATATATTTATTGGGCGTTTTCGCCTAATACTCATATAATTGTTATTCAATAATTAATTGATTGAAATAACGAGTAATTGTTTTATGTTAAGAAAATATTACTGGCAGGTGCTGATGTGGATGAATAACATAAATGTTTTAGTAAACAATTATTTGTTCAAGACTGTGAAAATATGTGTTTTGTATTTTATATTATAATTAGCATCGACTGCTTTGATGTTTGTTTATGGTAAAAGTAGTAAAATACTTTGCTAATATCACTAGGAATGCACAATAATTGAAACCGGACAAATGTTCTTATTATTATCTTCTCTGTTTGTTAATTTTACAGCGATTAATAATGGTGATGTAAAACTCTCATAAGAATCGCTTAAATAATAATGGAAATGAAAATATTTTTATAGGGCCTTTTGCAGTCCAATTAGTCCCGGATAGTCAACAGTCTAACAGTATAATAGCAATTTTTATAAAAATTATTGTTGTTAATAGAGCGTGAGAATCGAGTGGAAGCATTTATCCAAGTTATTCAAAAATGAATTTCTTAAATAATTTATTAGCGTCCCATTGTGCGCATAGAATGCCAAGTAGCATAGAATATTTAGCAAAATACATATGTATATATACATTTAAATTTCATGGATCTTTTAGGATAATAATAATTATAAAATCGCATAAATTGTGCCATAGGAATCAGTTTGATATTGCAAGAGCGAAGCATAAGGAGTATTTTTAAGAATACAAAGTAAAATAACCGAATAGGATTAATGGACGAGAAAATGTGAAAAATTAGAAGTTTCAGGTGACAGAGATTAGAAATACATTTATCGATTGATAATTATTAATTATTATGTATTTAATTAGTATGTGAGCTCTCTATTATTCAATTGTAATATATATATATATATATATATATATATATATATATATATAGATGCAGTGCCTCGGCATTTCGGAAGATCGAATGAGGCTGGGAATATTTTTATTAAACTTCCTAATCGTCGGCCAATCCATGAAACCCTACATCCCTTAAAACATATAAGTTTGTCTGGTTAATGACTTTGTGAGGCTTAAAACATTGTAGAACTATGCTTGTGGTCAGTTGGACGATAAGCTCGTTAGGTTGCATTTGCTTTAGCCTAAAGTCACCAAAGTACCGAATCTCTATACTGTAATTTCCTAACATAACTCATAGTTGTGCCTGGCGTTAGTGGCTACGATGTAACTTGGTGTAAGAGCTGGGGGGGGGGGTCGCTTATGGCCGTTTTGCCGCTGAAAATGGAGCTTTCAAATTATTTTCTTTGCCGCGTGTAAAAATTGGTTATTGTAAAGTAAAGTCTGGGATGGTTTATGGGCCGATTGTACATCTTTTACACGATTTATGTAAATTGAAAATACATTTCAACCGGTTGACAAATACGTGGAATTGGCCATTATTGTGGATAATAAAGGTTAGGCAGCGACGTAGTCTAATATTAATAATGGGGCGATGCTTTAATTGATTTTAACGTAAAAGGAAGCTCCATAGTTTAATAATAAATATTCATACTCTTGTGTCGCAATTTATGTACATCTTATTCAAATACAAATTATCACAATTCCCTCTGAATATTTAACTCCTGCCATAGATATTTCAGTTAAATAACACTTTTTATTCCAATAAATTAAAATAATTTCCCTCCCGCTCATTAAAACAATTCATTTGTAGAATGTAGGTGATGTTATTAATAATTGTCAGGCCGATTAACGTCCTATGTTAACTTTTATTTTTAAAACTCATTCTCAAATTTTACCCTCGTGTTACTTTCACGTGTACTTGCGTGTATTGTAATATCGTAGACGATTAGAATTGATTAATCAATATCGTTGATATAGAATGGAGGCGCAATTAGCCTAGGAAGCTGGAAATATGCATGCCCAGTCGAGCCAGAAAACGCGAGCCCCTAACTAATGGCGAGTTCAAAAAAATATTCAATAAAACTCTCCACGTATCCTTCAAATTCTGCTATCTCGTCGATATTTCCGGGTACAAGAGACGAGGCTTGGAGCAACAACTCTGGCAATGATATTACACCGAATAACCCCGCCGCTTCTTTCACTCCAACGACTCTCTGCACTTTTACATAAAAAGAGCATGATATAATGCGCCAATAAGCAGAATCGTTCGCCAATTTACAATTGTGTGTCCGCGCGCGTGTGTGTATGTGCGTAGGGATGTAAGTACATGGAGGTCGTACCACTTGTCGACCGCGTCAATGCGTGTTAATGAATGCCTTTATTTTCTGTTTTACACAGCCAGGGATGAGGCAAGCAGCAACAATTCCCAGTCGGTTAAATCCCAGGTTCATTGTACATCTCTTGTACCGTTCTACGTTACTGCTTGATGAAAGAGGGAAGAGAGGACTATGTTTGCAGCTACTGCTACTATTGGAGTACGCTTGCCCGGCCGTACATTAAACAGCAATGGGGGGGGGACAATACACTTGGGCCACATAGGCTACGCGAGAGACGAACGATTAGCCTTGCGACTCGCCTCCATTCCCTCACCCCACGCCCCTGGAATACATGTGTTCCGCTAATTCCTAAATCCCAAACACCCTCGCGCATGCTTATGTGTTCTTGCCTGCCTGGCGAAACAATCAAATATCCACGTGTTTGCGGTCAAACACAATCTTCATAATTCTCATATCTACTATTGTGCGTGCACACGCGCGCGTACACACACGCACACGTACACAAACACACACACAAATATATACATACGTGCGCGCGCGTGTAGGAGAGAGGGAGGCGAGTGGGAACACAACGAAAGCAAACAAAGTCAAAGTTCGAAAACAAAGAATTTGTAAAATACATTATATGTATTGGAGTAGACAGAATAAGGAAATGTGTCCTCGTATATAATGGAAAGCGCTTAGTCGAATGACAACTTTTTTCTCAACTACAACGAAATGCAACATTTTTACTCTCCCAGTGTCAGAAATCATCACATGTACGCCAATGCTAATTGAATTTGAATTATGCATTGAGCTTTCATATGTAGATGAAATTCTAATATTTACAGAACTTTAAGGTATCTATAACATTATATCTAATCTTAGCCACATCGAACGATTTAATTTATTAAAATGACAAGACAATTCGACTGCTGATTTCGGACTACACTGTTATATGGAAATTATTCCTAAAGTAATGTTCAGTGTAATGTTGTTACGCTATCAAATCAAGCGTGTAAAATGGATTGTTTTGTTTACACTTCAAAGTATACAAGAAAAATGTGATATTTTGTTCATTGAAATTTCTAATATCATAAATTTGTTAAATGTATACAGTCATTTTATAATTACTTGTAATTATATATTTATATTACGTATGTATATATAATGTAAAACTTTTTTTAGGCTCAGAGTCTGTAGCTATTGTGCTTAAAAATTTCATTAAATTTACCGAAGCGATATATGTTTACTGAATTATATTTAAAATAATTGAACATTATTACTAAACAATTTATAGGTTTATTGATTTAATCGTAAACTTAATATACATAATTCGGAATTAATCGTCTAATACAATAATAAAATCGAATGCTGATATAATTTTTCACTAGACGAATTATAAAGTACATAGTATTTCTAAAAAAAAAGGTAGTAATTCGTACACTAGTTTTACGAAGAAAAGTACCGTAATTTTAAGTAATGATAGCAAATCATTTTGAACTTGAAATTGATTTATGCACTCATTTTCTATGCAATTACGATGATGAAAAAAAAATTCACAATTATTATACGAAATTATGTATTAATACAAATACGGAGATTCTTGCTATGAACTAATACACGTGAATTCTGTTCTACATTCAAAGACCACAAGATACGATGACATGTGGGGATGCCTATTACATACTCCAAGTTATGAGTAGTATTCCGATACTATAATAGATAATCCAAATAATTCCCTGAGAATATAGTAAATGCATCTCCCAAGATAAATATGGCAATATTTATATAATGGGAAAAGAACATAAAAAGTAATTTCAGTGGGTAAAAAGCGCATTTTGTAGTGATAAAGAGTTTTACCTTCCTCTATTGGATTTCTCGAATGCAGCAAATTTAATTAATACAGTGAAAACATTCAGAATACTCGGCTGATTACTCGTTCCTTTCCATTAAAAGTAATAGATGCTTATGCATTATATTGCGATCGCGTCTACTTATGCGTGCGTGTATGTGCGTGTGCACTCGCGTTGTCGCACTCGTGCGCATGCCTGTTGTTTGTAGTACATATAGATATGAAAATTTTCAAATCACATAATAATTAAAGCCAAATCGGAATTTAAATTCCCAGTGAATTTAATATAAGATCTGTGAAGAATATCGAGTAAGCATTGAATGTATAAGATACGATTATAGAATACGTTTATTTCTCAAACTGCGATCCACCAATTCACAATCCGTTCATTCTAAAATAGCGTATTAATAATATACCAACTGTATAAATAATTCAAATGCACGTATTTGCCTAGTTTTAAATGAGTCGAGTGCTATATACATCCACGTTAGTATCTTTATTTTACTACGAGCATAAAACTCATAAACCGCTGTCAACTAAAAGATGTAACGTGTTTTCAAGGAAGTTATGAAGTTTTAAGATTTCTTTGAAATATACAGTTGGTATCTTGTTAAACTTTCAATTTAACAGAAGTTTCTAAGTTAATTTAAGAAATAATTTTCAAGTTTTCTAATAGTAAAAAATTTCACAGAAATATTAAACGAACTGTAATATGTTTTTTCATCTACAAAAAACAAGAGCAAAAGGTAAAAAAAAACGAAAGGAAGAAAGAAAGAAACACACCTTAAGGAGAAGGAAATTTTTCGTGTTGCAAGATTATGGATGGATATTGAAATACTGAGTTTATTTATACTACTATTTATACTGAGTATAATAATAATAATAAAAGAAAAAAAAAATCTTACCATTTATTACAAATATGCTATTAACAATCATTTTCCATTTCTTTAATGTCAATCTAATCAAGAGCTACGATAAGACTTAATGAATCCTAGCAGCGCTACAAATCTAATAACTTAAACATTCGCATGCTCAGATAATTTCAAGTAAGATTTAAAAATTGGAAAATCTATGGCATTAATAGACGCGAGAATAGCAGCTTATGATCCCACCGCGAAGCTAGACTTGCAAATCTCGGATTATTTGGTCGCCAATGTGGAAGTCACGTAGTATGAAATACAATGGGAGCGAGAGAGAGAGAAGAGGCGAGTGAAAATAAACTAATTTAAATTCATCCTAAGAGCGGAAATTATTATACACACTGAAGCCTAAAAAGCACAAAAGATAAGAGTCATTCGAATATTAAGACTGTTTACTTAGGCTTCACTAATAATGCCGAGGGAAGTTGATAATGAAGCACCGTAGCGACCATTATTATTAAATTACGCTTATAGCTACGTGCAATTTCGAATGAGAAATTGTGCCAAAAATTAAAGCCTCGTTTAAGGAAGGAGGGAACTTGGATTTTTCACACCACATTCATTCCTCGCATTTGAATAATTCAACGATTATGCATTTTAATGGATACAATTGCGTGACTCTCTAGTGCGTTCCCCCCTCTCCCCCACTCTCTCTCATTTCTTTCGCAGCTAAACATTTGTCTCTCCGCGATTATGTTCCTTGGAGAAATTTAATTAACAAACATAAGGCACGCTCGGAGGAGCTGCAAATCATCAATTAAGAGCATCGCGTCCCGCTCAAGTTCAACTATTTCAGCGACCAAGTTGCGAGCCAAGCAATGCCCATCATCACAATTCCCTTACAGGTGGTTAAGCATCAGTTAAAGAGCTTCCATTTCTATTTGAATTCTATCGGCTTTCTTGGCCGTATGGCATATCAGGGGACGTTTAACGGCCTGGCTGCTTACCCGGGCATGGATATTCACTGAGCCGAAACAGCGGCCACGAGCAAGCCATACTTATCACCATGTCACGTGCATTTTAATCGCCGCCGCCTCTCTCTCTCTTTTTCTCTCATTACGAGTGAATTTCATTATTTCGTGAGTTGCTGGCTATGGCTATTATTACGCACCTTGATGACGAATTATTATGAAAAGCATCCTAAATTCTAAATATCCAACGTGGCTAGGTAATGGCGCCGCAAGCTCATTTGTATAAAGGAGGAAGTACAAACGACTAATAAAGATGTAGTTGACGCTTGCTGAGCAGGCAAACTTCTGGTATATTAATATAAAGTTTTTGCCTCCTCTAGTTGGTGGCAATTTCTCAGGACAAGCAGTTAATAAGGAAGGGAAATGTAGTTGGAGTCCAAGTTGAGTGAAAGGACGAGGATCTTAAAGCCGAGTTCACAATATCGTTTACGAGGTTGACAACGGTCCAAGTGTTGCATCCTCGTATGTGGCCAATGTCACCTTATTACCAACAGCATACCTTGTTAGGACCAAAAAAAAAATATGCACGACATTTGCCATTGCGAAGAGTTCTCGGAAGTCAGTCATTTCTATAAATTCGATAATATCGTGAATGTGAAATGAAAAAGAAAATTTCGCTATTATGTGTCGTGGCTCGTATACTCACTATACGACATGTAATACGTTTTTTGTTGTTGAATGTAGCCATCCAAGTGTACCGACAAATGTCAATTGACAAATTTCAGGGGTAAAAACGATAAGAACATGGCAGAAGCGTCGCATTACCTCCTCTTTCCGCCAGACAATAAATTCTCAAGTTTTCTATGCGAATGTGAGTGGCGCATCAACAACGAAGTATAGACAATTTACATCGATACAATGACCAGTAGGGTGGATTGAATTTGTTGGCGAAAAGGACGAAGGGCATCAAGTAAGCAGGACCAATGCCAATTAATATGCCGTGAAAGCAGGGTGAGAAAATGCCGGGGTGAGAGAGGAGGAATTTCACAGAATTTTCGCAGAGCGAGAATGTGCTTATCCTACGAGGCTTGAAGGCTGATTGCAAAGAAATAATAAAAGAATCCGGCAAATGAGAATGAAGCCACGAAATCCCGTGCTCTCGGCCAAGATTATTTCGTCCATTAGGGATGATAATTCGCGGGCTAAGAAATAGGGGAAAAAGGAGGTGGGTGGAAATGTGGAGTGGGGCACTCGGGTTTGGGTGGCTGGCCGGAAGAGCATTGGAGGCGATGTGATAATGAGGTTGTCGTAGGCCCGTCGGTTAGACGCGAGTAGAATTCAGGAGCGCGCAGGAGCTGAATGAAAAGTGAAAAAGTTTGGGGTGCGGTCGTCGCGTTAATGAGCGTGTAAGGAGCTTTTGAAAGGCGATTCCCGTTGGCTCGCAAGGACATTTTATCATTTCATATTATCTGGAGCATGGAAAATTTTAACCGACTGGTATTGTCAATTAATTAATTAAGGCTCGCGTGGCCGCATAGGAAACGCGAGCATTAATGGGAATTAAATGAGCGAACGAGTGGAGGAAAGTCTTCCAATTTATTATTATATTTCGTTGAATTTATTAACGTCTCGTTGGTGCTTAAGAGAAAAAGTGGATTTAACGTCGAGTGATATTCTTTGGTAGTTGCGTGATTTTACATTAAATGAGAAAAAAAGAGGAGAAATATTTGTAGAAACGATTTGCGGGAGAATTAAGCGAACGGCGGAAGCTTTTAATTTATTACATTTTATGAAAACATCAAAGTTCATTTTCCTTAATAATCTTAATTAATTACGTAATCTATCCGTAAGTGTATTAGATAGCCCCCAATTCGTGTCCTGAAGTGAAATTACAGAAAACTCGTGCATTTATTATTATATTTTATCGATGGTTGAGCATTTGCTTTCAATTATTGATTGAATTGAAATTATGTGCCTTGAAGCAGACAATAGTGGTTAAAGAATAAATCGCTTTAATCATTACATGGCAAATAAAACGGTATAAAATGCGATTGATTCTTTATAAGAAATGCTATTCTTTTAATTACGATTTTCTAATTTCTCGATATTTTAAGTACTCGTAGATAAAATTTGAGCATTATTATAGTTATTTAATTTTGAAATTGTTCGCTTGGAAGATCATAGAGACAAATGAATAAAAAAAAAGAAAATTCACGCATAACAAACTAATAAGTATTGCAAGCGAAGAACGATTTTTCCATCGTTCAAATACAACTTGTGTTGTTGTCGCAACACCGCTTGCAAAAGTCTTGCCTAATGTACCACAATTATTGATACACTTATTCTAATTTGCGCGTGTTCATCTCGCTTCATTGAAATAATAGGAAAAAAAAAAAAAATTGAGCATACAGGTCACACGGGAACTTTAAGACAAGTAAATATTTGTGGACTTGGCTGTTGGCCAAATTATTTCCCCGAACTATTTGTTTGTCCGAGGGTGATAATAGATTATATCGCGTGAAATTGTCCTAAAATATTAATGCTGCCATGCACGCTAATGTTACAATTTTGCTCACTTTATACCGAACGTCTACACTATTCCCTCGCAGAATTAATAACTTTCATTTGTCCCAATAAATAAGAGGCGGGGATATGGAGCAGATCAATCACGCTTATTTTTCCGTTCGATAATTTCTGTTTAGATAGATTTGGCAAAAGTTGGGAATTGGAATTGATGTAAGGCCACATTGTTAATCGACCGTACATTAAATTGCATTTTAAAAAGTACATTCAATAATATTCTATAAGAATAGTGTTTGATGTTTAAGTACATTTGGTATTTATTTTAATTTCTATATTACAATGAAACCCTCGAAGCATATTCATCTATACGAAAAGCTTACTCCATTAGGATAAATAAGAGATGACAATCAACATTGTAAATATATTGAAATTTAAAGTGAAAAATCTCTTCAAGGTCATCATTGTACGCCACTATGTATATTTCTTGTTTTTATCATTTTATGATTTTTATGTTTATTATTGGAGAGACGTTGATTTTCTCTTGCCTGATACAATATCAATAAAAGTACTTGGAAAATTTAGTTTTCCTGAAAATCATTAAATTTCGTGAATTACATTTAATAAGATTTACGCCTGGCCAGTATTTGCATTTTTTCGGTACTTTTGCCCCAACAAATCTCATTATTAATGAGAAGTGCATGGGCACGCATGCTGTTTTAACTTAAATTGTGGGACACTGACAGCTTGTTGACGTCAACTTTTCAAAGTTGAAGGAGACTGGCTACTCAGAGATGTGGCCAAAGACAATGACGACGCGACAGAGACAGAGGCACTCCACTTAGCGAGAAGAAATAATGAAATTACGAAATGAGAATAGTCAAGGGAAGGTCCGCAATTCCAACTAATCCCGCATCTTTATAGGATCAGCAAAATCTACAACAAATTATTACCATTTACCATTCGAGCAACTCGACAACTCCACATCTATACAAGTCGAGAACTAATTTTCTCTAATCATTGGGTCACACGATTGATCACGTAAGCAGCCGAAGGGCATAAAAGTTCGATATTTGGACACGACTGAGGGCATACATTTTTCGAATAATGCTGAAATTCATAAATACCCTACTTTATATCACTCACTTAACATTATGAAATTTTCTTTGCGATAAGAGTCATGAATACCTGCTTGCTTTGAGCACATCAAGTTCTAACGGACGAATAATGACAATGAAGAATGAAAATCAGTTTAAAAGTCAATGTTAACTTTCCGAGCAGCGCTACGTCTTCTAAATCATAGAACCGAGATGGACATTATGCTAACAGATGGGGCGAGATAAAGTAAGAGTTATTCCACGTAATAATAACAATATCTGATGCATTATTTTGGCGCGCGGAAGAAGAGATTTCGTTTCCACGATAATTTTGCATCGCTTTCGCTTAATCGTTAAATACAATTGTCTTATTTAATTTTCGGCATGACAAATGTTGACGATGACGAAAAGGTAGATAAAAATGGATGGTAAATGTTAAATGTTCGCAGATAAATATTCGAAGGGTCGAGATCAATTATTGCGGCATAAATGTATTATTTAAATGGCGCATTGATAAGAGATATTTTTCACGTGCGAATTTAATAAAAAAAAGAAAAAAACCAATTCTAATGCTCTATAGAGAATATGTATGTGCTGTTTGAACTTTAAAAAGATTAAATTATACGGCTTATTCTATTGGAGAAGTTAATCCACGAAAAAGAAAATCCAGTAAAGTAATGCCAACAACACATACACACGTGGATGCCTAGATATACTTGTGTGTACACGTAGGACTCGGAGGATGATAAAAAGAAAGCATGACCTTCCATGGTCATGGAACTCGGTTTAACACTGTATCTGACAAAGATGGAAGACTCAAGGCAGAGGAAAATAAAGAATTGGACAGGTGGGAGAGAGAGAGAGAGAGAGAGAGAGCGTTTGCCCAGAGCTTTGTTTGTTCCCTTTTGTTAAGTAATATAAGCTGCACCGAATTACAAGAGCCAGTTCGCACTCTGCAAGACTGCTGGGCATTCCAATGCGTGTGTGTGTGTGTGTGTGTGTGTGTGTGTGCGCGCGCGCGCGTGCGCGTGTGTGTGGTCAGTATGTACTTTTGATTCTTCAAACAGCATTGCTTCTCTAACTCACACAATCACGTGCACGTATACGTATTCGCTTTATCTCTTTTTCTTTCACTTTCTTCATTCTTTATCTTTTTGTTTTCTTCCACCACACCCCCCCACGCCCCTCTCACTGTGTCTCTGTCTGTCTCTCTTTCTCGCGATCTATCTTTTGTAAACATTCTAAGGTTCTTAGCTTATTTTTTGCGGTCTCTCCTTTATTTTCCTATTTTTATGCGAATAAAATACCAAGTCGCATTTTTGTCTGGCTTTTTAGGCACAGCAAACGAATTTATAAAGAAAATAATGAATCAAAAATATAAGAGCACGGGGTATACAAAAATCCGCAAAGGGGCAGAAAATGAAAAACATCAAATTTTCTTAAGTTGTGCTTATGGTTATGCTGTTCGAGTAACTAGATAGAGAAAGTAAATGCAAAAACTCTACTCGTGCATGCGATCTATATGAATATCATCTACAAAGGAAAAATATTTTTTCGCTACATTTTAAAATACCTATTATTTGCAAAAGAAACCTTGTCCCAGTAATTTATGCTCACACGAATACCTGACACCAACGACAAATCGAACAATTATTATTGACATAAATGACACTGCTTGTTAACACGTGCGCATTTATTCAGCTCGTGTTACTAAGCCTACGAGCTTACGAATTTATTGCCAAGCTTCCTAATAATACGGAACGACGAATTAAATAATAATACATTTGCCACTCATTCGCACGCAGAGAGAAAAATATTATCTACCGAATTGCAAGTCATAATCATAATAGTGTCGCGCAAGGGAGTCAAGTACGTGAGTATGCGGAGCGCCATACTGGATATGCCTTTGCAGGCCGAGTAGTGTTCAGCAATCAGCAATATATTGATCAAAGAATAGATCAATAGTGGCATGTACGACGAGTATCTAAGCAATGCATTCCCTCTTCATTTGCTTGGAATAACAGCTTTTCATTAAAGGAACTGATGAGAAGAGCTATTCAATTTTCAGAGAGAGAGCGCGCGCAAAAAAAAAAAACAGCGAATCCCAGTGTGTGAGACCGAGAGACAAAGCTTTTTCTCCCTACTTCCCAACACTTTAATCGCTTTTTGCCGAGATGAATTTTAGCGCCGAGTAAATTATTTCTGCCGGCTGAATTTTTAATATTTTATTGTTGGTGCGAGTATGGTGGAAGTACTTTTGACGGAGGAACATTGTCACACGAGAAATTGAGAAATCACCTTCCAATGCACGTGAACTTTAATTTAAATCAATAGTCATACAAATGGCGAGCCTCTAGTCTCATTCGAACGTAAATTTTTTTGCACGCATTAGTGGAGGTGATTGAATTATATGTCGTACGATGTCACGGATTAACAGTTAATCATCCAATTTACCATCTCATAGATTGTTGCCTAATCAATCTACACTTATATCAATAGACAATCAAATATTATTATTTCCCTGCTTCGCGAAAGCTTTTTACAAAATCAATTGCCTCCTTCTTTTAATGCCACTTGCAATCAGCATTTCGACACTCGCGCACATATCGTTACATTTTATAAACAGATCCATTAATAAAGGAATGCGAGGGGAAGGGAGGGAGTGGAGGGTAAGGGAGCGACAATAGCCGCTAAAGACTGAGAATTGCTTTACGAGGACTTTTTCTCTCACACTTATGGTCGAAAGGACCAACGGCCGTTAGACTAAAAATAGTTGCGCTGAAAAGTGGTTAGCGCTCGTCCTCCATCGTCAAGGGCGGATTATAGAGTTCGCGTAACTTTGCACGTTCGCTCTAAAGAAAGTGGCTTAGTTAATGGAGGCTTGCGGCGAGAAAAATGTGGACGCTCAGGAACTTTCCAAGAAAAAATTTGCCTCGTGGTTGTGCGAGATATTTCCCGACGTGTGTGACTCGAGCAGAGTTTCTTCCATTGCCCCCCCTCGCAACTCCAAACTTCCTAGTTTCAACTTCCGTGAGGCCCCTTCTCAGCTCCCCCCCTCGTCTTATTTAAGCAATGTCGAGCAAATTGGCACACATGTTTTACTCCTCCTCCTACTCCTCCTCCCGTGGGGACTAAGGCCCCTCTAATCGGCCTCTTCTTCGATATCGCCCTCGCTTAACTCCCTTCCCCTCTCTCGCTCTCAAGTTGTACAAATGGATTCGCTAGAGGCTAATGGGATCGTCTAACGGCCGAGGAACTTTAGATGCGATGCAGTTTTAACGCTAGTTTCTTAAATTTTCAATGTACGTAAAATATCATTTTTTACCCTCGGTATACGAAATCACTACGCAACATCTGCTTTATTGCTCTGTTATTACATACGGGTCAATAAATTCATTACAATTTTTTCTTATACAATTCGTATATAATTTCAAGAGAATTTCAAGAAGTACATTACATTCTGCAAGCCGAAACTTTAAAATGGTAAATAATAATCTTTCAGGGCAGATAAATTTAATACGCTTAATATTTCATTTCATTGGAGGCTAATGATTTAGGTAAAATTCAATACGCATCTACACGTATGTGTATTGATATTTCTATACATTCATAGAATCCTGCCTATTTTCAAGTAGGCGGCACATATATCGCCAGCTAATAGTAAATTTCACATTTCAATAGATTATTGAAATCTCAAATATTACTACAATGTTAATGTACTTGTATATTCACTTTTACGAAATTCGTACGAAGCCGACGCTATAGTATATTAACTATACGAATCGCAAAATGAAATGTAACAATGCTTTGTACGTAGTTAATAATACACAAATATAAGAATGTAATATGTAAATTGGATAAACTAATTTAATATATCTAAAGGTCCGTATTAAAAAAAAAAAAGTTGATATAAAAACGAATTAGAAAATTATTATGGATCTAGCCGTGCACAATAAATGCTAAATTCGTCTTGAAATATAAAATAGGTATATATATATATATAATGATGTAATGCGTAATCTATAATGAAAAAATTTATTTCATCCAAGTGAAGCTTATAGACCGTGCACATTCGTACACACACGCGCGCACACGCACAAGTGATTGAATACACCAACAGATGTCTCGATTGCTCTGTGTCAGGTAATAATCATAGATTCGAATGAGCTCTTATTGTTCTGTTAAGGATGCAGGGAGCAAAGACAAAAACACGAATTAATGAAAGAAGTAATTAATAGGAATAGATGAAAAGTATGAGAATCGTGGGAAAGAATGGCAGAATGAAGCATTGTCGAATTGAATTGAAAGTCGTAGAATAAAGTGGGAGACCGAGGTAACGTGCAAAAGTTATGAAAGACGACATGCGTGGAAATAACCAGAGTTGGCTGCTTCAATGTTCATTTTTTTCCTTCTGCTCTTTGTTTACGTTTTTCGGCGGTATAGGCGACGGCACGAGGAGTGGATGAAAAAAGGAGGAAAGAGAGAGAGAGAGAGGGAGAGAGAGAGAGAGAGTACTGCCTCTTAACTGCTGCGCACACAAAGGACGAGAGATAGCGAGTGACAAAATTCTATTCCATTTATGGCGTCGCAGCGTGCGTCGAAGTTTCGTTCGCCTTTATGGTTTTGTCCCGTTTGGTTGAAAAGTTGAAAGGATACTGTAGGAAACGAGAGCTAAATTTTATCGATACTCTGCACACCTCTGTTTATATATAAATAGACGAAAAGTGATGAAACTCTCTTTCTCCATTCTCCCGTAATTACATTCAAATTGGGGAGAATGAGGAAATTTCGTAATGCTATTACGCATTCGGTTGAGGAAAGCAGATGTAATAATAGCATTATAACCTTATAAAATTCAAACGTTATAAATCTGCGATACGATCAGCTATTAAGAAACTATAATATTTAATTAGTTAAATAAATAATAAGATAAATTTTCATGGGCAATATTTAATGTTTAAGCGAAGAATCTCAATATATTAATTACGATTTAAGCTCCGTTTCAAGCAGAAGTTTTATTTTCTGCAATCTAAATATACATAGATATATATATATATCTGTGTGTGTGTGAGCGTAAGAAAAAACAAAGATTTTCTATTTAAACAATGATTTTGGAATTTGGTTTGGGTATAAATAGAATTCTAAATTGCAATGAATTAAAAGGAGTAAGATGACTTTGAAATAGCGACGTATTAGAATGAATCGGATTATTTTCAGGCCATTAATTAAGTGCGACAAAACCTTTGAACGTAACATCTCTAGAATATATTTGCCATTGTTTTTTTCTAAGTATTAAAATACATGGAGTTCAGTTATTTTTTTCTTCTCATTGTGATCTCGCGCTTTTTCTTTCGACCTCTGTGTTTCTCTCCTTTTGGCCCAGTTGATATTGCTCTCGACGTGTGTATTTATTTACGTTGTTTCTTCGTTCAGAATTCGAGAAAACAAGACGTCGCCCCAATTAAAGGGATGTTAATTTATATCACGAGGCACGGGCTTGAGCTCCCTACAGTCAGGCAAATCCATTTTCCACGCAATACAAGTGTTGCTTAGATAAAGCAGCGATGATAAATATAACGAGAGGATAATTCGAAGTAAGTTAGTTTTTGTTATCGCAATGGCCGTATTATCGTCGGAGGTGAATTTACGGAGACTCTCGCCTCTATACACAGGGGGCCAATATAATTTTTTTTTCTTCAAAAATTAATAACACCAAGTGACGATAAGCTGTATTTATAAGCAACGTATGCGAATGTCCCGAGATCCCATAACCGCGATCCATAATTAATAGGGGAGGATGGCGGTATTGGCCTATAAATGGGACTGGTCATCCGCGGATGTGTATACGTCTGGTATTCGAGGCAGTCCGAATGCTCTTTGCGTGCGGGACAGAAATAGAAGCGAAGTGGCGTCGCCCGCAGCCAACAAAGGTACATTGACTCGAGCAAAGTGGCGTGCCGTTAATACCACGGATAGTGCGAACTGTTTATAATACCTTGTATTCCCTTCAGATTTTCCGTCGATGGCCTGACTACCTTCAAAGGCTTGGCCTAAGGTCGACAATAGAATGATGCGGGGCCAAGTAGTCCATTACTGCCCTTTAAACATAAAATATGGCGGCGAGAGTGAGGCTACGCTGCCTTCGGCATCCTCCGACTATAAAGCGATTGTGGAAAAATGCGGTTATTAGCGGACAATGTGGTCGACTAGTTTTCATAATAATTACCAACCGGCGTGCCTGCCATGGCATTAATAACAAAGCTCAGCCGATGGATTAACCATTTATAGGGGCGAAAATTATTTGGCCTTTTTCTTGACTTTGCCACTAATGTTATGGCGAATCTTACGTTATGTCTTTGAGTGGTACATCTTTATCTCTCGAATTTTTTATCGGCGCATTTACCTCTATGATATATCTATGATCCACTCCACTCCGTGATATTATCAATTTCATGAACAAGTTGCGCATACGTCACACGACGATAATAACCTATAGTTTTGCCATTAGAACATTTAATTGGAATGGCAAAGTGCGATTTAATATTATTATAAAACTATTAGCACTGTGTAATCAATGAAATAGTACTTAAGGCAGGGCATTAATATACTTTCTTCGATAATTCATTTATAATATTATGCTTCCATCGCAAATAGTACGCTTCGTATACATCGTATACACTATTAATGTAACTTCTCTCTCTCTCCCTTATTACATCTCCTATATTTCAACAATCTTTTCATTTTCCAATCTAACGTTCCACTTTAAAGAGTGTGCTCATTAAAGCATTGGAAAGTACTGTGAACTTCTAGTAGATTGCCCATCTCCAAGTTATACGTCTACAAATAAATCTTGATAAAAAGCTTTTTCGATAGAATTGCGTAATAAATTCTTTTATTCTTGTTAATTCGGTAACGAGTTAAGCATAGCAGGCAATTATAACTGATACAATAAATTTCACGCTTAATACATTTACGTTCGCGAGCGAGTGTCCATTTGCTGTTTTAGAATGCAGAAACGCGTGTAAAAATTAGCGGATCCATTAACTTGAGATCTGAAATCTATGACCTTGAGAAAGAGAAATTTAATTAGCCCGAAATTATGCTCGACTTATATCGGCAGTAATAAAATTAGATAAAAATAGTTTAATAATCGTATTCTATAGTTTATATTCGTTATTGAGAATATACTTGCTTTAAGCGTTACTACGTGCTGCTACTACGAGCCAATAAAATCTTGCCATCGGTACTAATTTCAAAACAAAAAAATACTTTACACGTAGGAGAGCTTCGGTAGAACCGTAAAAAATACTATTTATAAACCTGACTATTATAAACTTGATTGAACACTGCTGCATAAAATAATTGCATTTCATTGATTTCTAAGCATTGACAAAGCAGAAGATTTACGAATGCCGGGATTGCAAAGGCAAGTGAAGCTACTTGATTTAGTATATTGTATTACCCATAGTAATAATTATTTCTCATGTTTGAGATCGATGAAGCATCTTCCGAATGAGACAAAGAAAATTGAAAATATGAAATTTCACTTCCCTGCATTTCGACACGATTGCAAATGAATAATCCCACTCCATAATACACGAATAATAATTAGTAAAATGCATACTTGCATCTGACAAAATCAGTGGAAGAACTAAAGAGATCTTAACTTTAACTGGAAGCCAGAACTGCATAATAGTTAAGTGGCTTGCAGTCGGAATGGTATGAGTGGCATAGTCATTGAATACATTAAAAGAAAGTATATATATATATTTGTTTATATCAACTATGAACTTATCAAGAATATGAAATCCAATTAAATTGAATGTAGTATTGTAATTTTAATTTTAAAATATTAAAAATATATTCATTAAGTGCTTCTAATTTAATTAAAACTTAAGATTCGCAATACGGTCTTACGAAATGTATAATTGAATGCTGTATTTGTAAATCAAATATTTATTAGATTAATACTTAATAATAAGATTTAATGAATTTCTTCAAAACAGAATAAATAAGTTCAAATGGAAGAAATTTATGCAACTAGCAATACAATTCCACTAGCTTTGATTGTACAATGCTCCTTTGTATTGCCATTCAAATTTACGACACTGAGCCTATTTACACATAATATTCACTTGGAATTACGTGTCATTACTCTGTAATTCACAAGTTTTATAAAAACTTTTCAATAAGCATATGCATCTATATGAAAATGACACACCTGCGCATGCGCCAATCCACGCGCGTACGCGCACTCAAATACACAGAATTCCAAGAATAATGTTGCCCTTGTAAGTAATTTTTTAATACAATCTCAATGCTCTAATTAGAGATAACGTTCATGAAATCTAATGAAACATGATGAAATTATTGTTTCCAATGTTTTTCAACATCTTTAATTCATATGTATATGTATACCTCTTACCCCTTATATTTCTATTCTTCAAGAATATATATAAGTGAAAATTATAAAAATGTAATATTGAAACGAATTACCGAGCCATTAAGTTAATATATTACAGGCGTAATTGAATCTATACAAAACAGCAAAAAGAAATGGCAAAATCGAATAAAAAGTAGGTATTGGCTCTCTTGTCGTACTGTATACTTTACGGGCTTAAAGCTTAAAAAAAAAAAAAAAAAAAAAAAAAATGGCAGCCATTGGTTTCCCCTGAGCGGTAATATATTGAATGTTACGACAAATTACTGCTTTTGAATTTCCACACGTGGCGTGCAAAAACGTGGCCACTGTGACTCTGCACACACACGTATTTACAAGCAAGTACCAAACGCTACACGCAAATTGACCAAATTGAACGCGAGATGAGTCGTGCAAACGAGCTTTTTCTTCCCACGCTAATAATATTTTGCGTTACGAAACTAACGAAACACACTGGTTATACAATTTCTAAAATTTCAAAGCCATATTTATATCAGTACATTCTTTTTATCAGAGAATTATATATATATATATACATACAAGTGTGTCGTGCCCGCGTGGGTGTGTGGGAATAAATGAAAAACGTGGAAAAAATCATTAAAATTAATAAGAAAATATGAGCTTTTCTTCCCTATTATAGATTTTAGATTTATGATTTCATTATATAAACTAACATCGTTTCATTTACCATTTACATAATCATACTCTAATTGTTTTAATTGATATACCAATGCGAATAATGCTAAATAATCAATAAAATTGCTTTGACATCAAGCCTACGAAAAATGCCATATAATATGAATTTCATAAGTTACGATTTCATTAGTAGAAAATTGTTTTTTGAGAGTTATTTACCAATTTATAGTAATTCAATTAGCTTTAAGCCCCACATTAATAATTAATAATAATTTTTATTAGTAATTCCTATACTATGATTATATATTTAAGTGTAATATGTTTAATTATATTTAGGTATTATATGTTAGTTATAAATTTAATTGATTCGGTTATTACTTTATTTTCAAAATTGTGTTTCTTATATTTGATTCGGTCGCGCGAAATTATATAAAAATATATAAATTAGGCATATCATATAAACCATTTACATTTAATTATTACATCAACCAATTTAAGTGGTACTATAAATAAGTAAAGTGAGATAAAAATAAATAAAATGTGATATAGCGATATATAAAATATATATAAAGTGCTTCCATAATATAAAAATAAAAAAATTGCAAATTGTGCTCATTTTATTAATTCGTCATTGACTTGTTAATTCATGTATTCTACTCCGTTTATGTTTTACTTTAACATCAAATATTTCATTTGCAATTAAAAATAGAAGTAAATAAATGAAACTCACTGTATTGTACGCGTAAACGGCTTTATATAAAATTCATAACATGTACACTAAAGTAATAGATGTATGTTTACGAAACATTAAAATACAAACAAACGTATTTCAAAATTAAAATATCAACGAATACATTACTTTCTAGTACTCTCGTTATTTAGAATTTTATACTATGAATAAATAGTACAATCACCATTAATCCTTTAATATTATAGAAGCTAAGTCACGAAGTGCAATAATGTTTGATTCAACTATTTCATCTTATGTAGAGAGGAAACATTTATATTAGGAAAGATTGATCATGGCAACACCTGTTTAAAAAAAAAATATAAGCTTTTATTAGTTTTATTAAAGAACTATTATATGATGTATAAATTCTCACTATTTAAAATAATTTGTTTCAGCAAAAATTAAAATATTAAAATATTTAGTTCCTATCTATATTTAAAGTTGATAAAATATTCATAAAATTAGGTTAAAAAATTCCATTTTGCAATTATTGTAAATACCTTAATAGTTCAAAAATTTACAATTTCTTTATTGAACATTGATTTATCAATATTAATTTGGTTCATAATTATATTAATAATAAAAATAACAAATTTTATTCGAAAAAATTTAAATTGAAAAATAAAATTTTATCGAATATTTAAAATTATTTGCATATTATGTTGTAATAATGTTTTTTGAAAATTTCCAAAGACAATGAATTTAATTTTATTTATTAAAATTTTGTTTTTATATATTTAGATCAACAACAGATACGTGTTTTTTTTTTTCGGTTCAATAAATAATTTTGCCATTTTCCTAATAGCAATGTAGACTTCGGTATTCTTATCGTATTAGAAGAACATTGTTAGAAAATTATTATTGGTAAAATAATAAATAGAAAATTATTGCAATAAAATAAATACATAAAAATAACAAATAAATAGATTACACTTTATTTTTATTCTTTTAAGTATTTGAAATAATTTACTATTTTCAACGGCCACCTTTTTATTTCAACCATATATATAAATAAATAATACCTTAAAAATTTTTTGTTCAATGTATTATTTATCCAAATATTTGATAATCTATCTTCCTTTGTAAGTATTTCTCTTATAAAATAATTGAATGTGATAATATAATTTAACAAAATTTTTAATAAAAGTTTAATGAAGTGAAAAAAAACGACAATTAATAATTGTTTAATGTTATTTAATATGAAATAAAAATATTTTTACCTAATTCCATTGGGTAACATTAACTGATATATAGTTAATAAATCTATCAAAAGAAATAGATTTTAATAATTGTAACTAAAAATACAGTATTTAAATAATCTAAGTTTTCGATATTATCTATTATACTCGAACATATTATTTAATTGATTATTTAATTAATTATTAATCTCTAACATAGAGACGATGTATTATTTATTAAATAAATTGTTTTCATTGGAGTTGTTTATTAAATAATAGACCAATTAAGTACATTTCTATCATAGTTCACAAAAATATTCTGAAATACAGAAAATTATATATATTAATCTTTTAAAGATTAAGAATCTTATAAATATACGTAAATAAATAATTTTAAAAAGTTAAGAAAAGATTAAAAGTACGTGGAATTCGATTAATTATTTAATTCATTATATTAACTAAAAATATATAAGCTTAAAACATTCTTTGTTTATTAGTTGATGGTATTATATATATTTTGAATGAGTAATTTTTGAATACATCAACATTAATGTTATACGTGTAATATACACGAATGAATTATTTATGATATAAATTCATAATTATTTCGTAATGGCATTTCAATTCATTTAATCGTAATGTGAGGACATATCAAATTGAAAATAATGCGATAACAAATGAATTGATTAATATTGCAACATAGTTACATTATACATCAGAAAAGTATGTATGTGTATATGTGTGTTAGCATGTACTCAAAGCTTAAATTTTTGAAAATCGTGTTAATTTGGAGTGATATGATCTATTTATGCAGGGAATTCCTTTTTCAAAGGATTATAACTAATTATTATTCCTACAAATAAAAATGGTCTCAATTAAATACATTTGATACTTTTATATAATATCTTGACGAATTGTTATCGAGAATAATTTTGTTTCAACTATTATGTAGAAATTAATTATAGAATCAATTTAGATTATTTGAATTTGTAATATTTCTTATATTAAGAACATGAAAAAATAATCTAGAAATAAAATAAATATAAAATGGAGTAAATCATAACTTATTCAGATGGTTAAATAAATATAAAAATGGATTATTTTTACAATTGTATGTTCTTTAAAGATATGAATTTTCTATTGATTTCAACTATTCAAAATATCCTTAGGTAATTGATGTTTCAATTAGATAGTTCAGCTAAAATAATAATATTAGATTAAAGTCAGGATAATTATAAAAATAATATTGACAATATAATAATTAAAAATCTGCCAATTTCAAATCTATCATACAATCAAAACTGTTACCATATCGGTACACAGTGTTCCAGCAAATAAGTTTCCCTCAATTAATGCAACTATAGAGATACTTGCTATAATGAAACCAATAGTGTCTAATGAATCAAATTAAATTCTTTTATAATTAAAATTTATAAATTTTAAATTTCAATTCTCAAAAATTGAAAACTAAAATTGTACGAAATGTAAAATTTTGTTACACGAACACCCACGCAAAAATATGTATGCGTTTGCCCGCGCGTGTATATATGTGTGTATGCAAGTATTCAAACATTTACGTACTGTACAATTTGATATAGTATTTTAATATTCTAGTTTTAAATTTAAGGAAATATCAATTATAAGCCTTAGTAGTTATTCTTATATTCGTAGTGAAATGTAATTAATGAATTTGAGTCTTCAACAATGTTTAAACATGGATTCAAAATTAGATTATTTTCCATAAAGCAGAGAATGGCAGAGGATAAAAGTAGAAATAAAACCAGACTAGTAAGTAAGTTTCCCGTTAAATTGTTTTAATTAAAACCAGAAAACTTAAATATTAAGAAAGAATTTAATTTAACTTCAGAACGATGTAAGGCTAATAAATTAAATAATATTTACTGGAAATTAAAAAAACTAAATTTTACCAAGAAAGAGAATCAAGTACATACAAATACAGGTATTTGATAATCTACTCCTTTTAAGTAAAATTAAGGATTTTAATAAAGAAAATGTAATAAGTAGCGGTAATTATTGGAAGGTCATACTAACAATTATTTGAGACAATTTACTTTCATTCGCTTTGACAATGAATCCTATGCTTGGTTTGAAAATTATATTAAAATTTATCAGTCGATATTTTCCATAAAATAAAAGGACAAAAAATATTTTTGCCAAACACTTCATAAATACAATTAAACATTTTCAAATTAAAATACTATAATATTGAATTTTTGCTAAATTTACGACGTACAAAATGCATTAAATAAATTATAGAAAGGCACTTTAAAAGCTGTCACTATAAATTTAATCAATGTAATGCATTATTTTATGAAAGTGAATAAATTGAATCATTTATAATTTACTAGAATCATTTGATGCGTTAGGCAAATTAACACGTGTAAAAATTTTACGATATTTTTATATTATTCTGTAACACGTTATTACTTTTAAGGAAAATTGAAAAAGAAAGTATCTGTGCCATATAATTCAAGAGATGCGTCATAAATAATATAGATTTTTTCGAGATATGAAAAAAATTATATATAATGAAAGTTTAGGTTTATTAATTTTTTCTTTAACATTTAATAACATTCATAGTCGAATTGTACACACACACACACACACACACACACATATAATGTACATTAATTTTGAACACAAGTTGATTTTATTTCTTCAAAATTGCATAGTCGCGACTTTCACTTGTCACATTTCCTTTTATTGCTGGAAATTGACGTCTTACATTATTCGGTCTTTTATGCGACAATACTTCTTAATTTGGATTCACATTAATAAATCAGGCTAACCGTTACATTGTACGTCATTATAATTTTAAGAAATAAAAAATTCCCAACCAGATGACTCGGATTGTGTCAAGTATAAATGATTCATTTTGTTTTCTGTTGCCTTGTAAAAAAAAAAAAAATCGATCGTTTTGTCGATATGAAAAACTTAACAAAACTGTCATATTTCATTGTTTGATTTGAACTTTTGCACTCAATCAAAATTAAATAAGTATTCCAAATACACGTAGACTATCGGTTGCCGTATCCAAATAGACAAACATAGACTTCAAAATAACAATGTGCTGGGAATCGACTGTGAAATCAATATCTAAAACGCTCGTATTGTCTGCCTTAATACAACACTAATGCTAATCTAATAGAGATTATTTAGAGAGATCTAGTCTAGAATCTAATAGAGATCTATTAGAGATCTAATAGATATTATCAAAGCCATCGATTTTTTCAAGATCCTCGATAATTAGGTCAGCAGTATCACTTATTCGCTCTCCCATTACAAGTCTCATGCAGGGCTGAAAAAGATGAGAGGATGCTAGTGAACGGGAAACATCTATCGCGTCCCGGCTATTTTTATCAGTCCAACATTGGCGTCTGGCCATCGTCTCGCTTTCCCAAAACGCGCGGAGAAATAGCTTGAAGCTAGCCGGCGTCGCGAGCGAATTCCGTTCGGGTCGATTGCGTCAGGGGCGGCCTCTGCAAATCAGCACTACGTGGCCCCTCCGCTGGGAAAGCCATTGCGCGGCCCGGGATAATGGAGCATTATGTGGTTATACCGAGCTCATGGGAATAAAAATCCATGCCTCCTCGGTTTCTTAATGAGGGCAAATATAAACAGCACTCGCGCCACTAACGCGGAAGTGAGGCTCAAGAGGACGCTGGCACGGCCATTGTGCCTCCCGTCATTTTATCCCAGAGCATTGTGCGCTTATATCGAAATCCGTATTCCAGAAGATGGAACGAGGAGATAATAATAAGTGACACGGGAGGGGGTGGGGAAGAAGGAAAGCTCCACCTCTCTTTGAAGGGAATTGTTTGCTTTCTACGGGCAAAAGTGCGACGTACGCACATCGGTGATTCGGTTAGCCAGTCCGCCAGCCTCTTCCTATTTTTCAGTCGGCAACCTCTCAAACCATAAGTGCGACCTCTCTCTGAGCGCCCGCTTCTTCCTGTCGCAATATCCGCTACTTTTCGACGACATGTCGCAAGAAAAAGGATATCGAGGAAAGGAGGAAGAATGAAAGGGCGAGAAAGGAGTTTCGTTCAATGCAACACCTTCGGTTGTATTGAGCTAAAGTGAATTACATTTTATATTTCAATCCTCGACACATATTGTTTCTTTAGGGCTAACCAATTCCCTACACTTATCCCTTCCTCATACAATTCGCCGCACTTTTACTTGCACTTTGTGTGTGCTCGGAAAACTTTTCACATCCAACGCCACCTCAACTGGCCTCCAAATAATTCTTTTTCACAATTCCACGTACAATTAAAGCTAAGGCGGAAGCTTACCACTCCGGGACGAATATTGGAAAGTTAAGTTGGCCAACTCACCTGCAATCAAAGTCAAAAGTCGATTAAATTAAACGAAATCATCAATATATATACTTATATATATATATGTATGTATGTATGTATGTATAATCGTATACAAAGAACTCCATTTGATAAATTTCAAAATTTATAAATATATTTTACATCCGAGGAAAATCTATTTCCCAAAATATGTGCGACTGACTTTTCAAATATTAAAAGACGAGCACAAAATGAGTGACAATTTCTTACGCTTCTTATTACATTTAAGACTATCTTTAAAAAAAGTCTTTACCAACCAAACGAATGAATTAACCGCCAAGCAATTACATAGCTGTCTTAATGGATGCATTATTTTCTCAATTGATTCAATTCAATTTTCTATATTATTTTGCAATGGCTGTGAGAGACCACACGAAAAAACCTTAAGTAAATCACTTTAAAAACATCCTTTGGAATTGAATGAGACCATTGCTCAAAGTAAGCAAAATTTAGACGTTTGTCTTTCTCAGAACAAAGTCCTCGATTCCCGCGAGAGTCTCGTTTCAGTTTCTTTTTCGCGGTAACGCGATTGCCGAATGGCAGTACACTTGCAGCTCAGAACACGTCTTTTTAATCGTCATAATGCACATTTGGAGACTACGTGTGCAATACACCCGTGGAATATTCATTAACACCTCATTCCCTTAATAATATACCCATACGCTCTTTAATTTCAAGATAAATAAAATCATTGCGATTTATACTTTTTTCTTTCTTATATTTCAACGTATGAAAATTTGGACATTGGTGTTCTTTTCTCTCTCGTAAAATATCATTAGTTTACGATTTTATTCTATAGACATACGCCTTTTTCAACAATAACTATATCATCAGTTCTAAACCAAATGTAACATATTGACATTACAATAATATCGTTACTCTTTCTAAAAAGGAAAAAATTTATGTTATATAGACTGTACACCTTTTGAGAGAAATATCGTAGCTTATAATAAAGAATTTTTCAAGTTTATGGATACATTAACAATTAGATTAATAACATAATGTTTGAGATATATTTCATCGTTTGCTTTATGGTTCATATTATCGTTATTATTTAAGAAATGTTTCTTTTAATGCTTCTTTATTATCGTAATTATCAAGGCGTACATGTTTCTTTCAATAATTGAAGAATAAATGTTTAGATCTTTATAGATAGGATTGCCTTTAATAATGCGGCTGAGAATTGAATTGAATGTGCAAAACAACGTTAATTTCAATATTATTTAACGAAAATTTAACAATTCTATCTCGAGAAGCTTAAAATGTATTGGAATATGCAATAAGAACTGGCGCGCTTGCAATTCCATTTAATATAAAATTTCTGCTTACAATATAAATTCTCGGACTCAAGTTTTTCTCTCGTGAAAATAAAAGGACGACTGTCTAATAGTATTTTGAAAATCTATTCCAACCGATGCGTTACTTACAGTTATATAAACATTTTACAGCGGGGCTAAAAATAATTGCTCAATTGAATTAAAGCGTTGATTAATGAGGATTTCATGTACGCATTGAATATCGAATTGAATATGAGGTGGTGGTGTGGAGGGTAATAAGGGTGTGAATCTGCCAATATGGAAGGGAATAAGGTTAGATGGGACGAATGCAGGCGTTGGTTTGGAATTTGAAGTCGTCGTCATTTAACATTCACTGGCCGGCGAATAAAGATTTCTCCGCGCTTATATATTATTCGCAAAGTGCGATAAGCGATCTCGCCTCAGCGGGTCCGGAAAGCATAAGAATCTCGACACGCATGCTCAGGAGCCCCGGCTACCCGAGCCACCAAGCACACATATATCCTCGGGAGCAGCACCCTTATGCTGTCGGACCACTACCCTTTATAAATCCTCGAAATCCGTGCTCAATTCCGCGGCGGTGTGGGAATTGAAATTGTCGCAGTTGGTGGGTGCTCGAGGCGTTATATGAGGCGGCGAAATATTTTAGGCGGCGGACGGCGCGTGTTTCGCCATTGGCGTGAATTGATCGACGTCTTGCAGTTTGTCATTCGGGGACAGTGGGAACGAGTCCTCCCGTCACGAGCGATATTCGCGAAATTCTCCGCCCCTCGTATATTCCCACTGTTCTAGTTATTCGTGGGCATTAGCCCGTAATAAGTTTATTTCTAATGTGTATTAATGATCGGGCATCCTCGCTCGAGCTGCTCGGTGTGCCTCGGCCGCTTACGCGTAAAAATTGTTTCGAGCGTATGATCGCCGTCGCTTGCACGCGCCTATTAATTCTCACTGGCTCCCGGATTTATGGAGCATTTTTCGATATTAGCATGATAATAGATGCATTATGTATTCCCAAATTATGTGCATAATTTGTTGCGAGCTGAGGAACGTGGTACGAAAATAATTTAACGCTTCCGCCCACTCTTACTAGGCCAATAAAAATATTTGCGCATTAAAAATAGGATAATTTCATTCGATTCAGCCATCCATTCCGCTATACTGTATAAATATACCGAAATACGCGAATATTATGACTAGAATGAATTTATTACTTTTATAGCCCGTAAAAAAAAAAAAAAAAAAAAATGAGTTGCATAAAAGACGAGTGAGAGAGCAAAAGCAACACAAGAATGAAAGGAACTCCACTCTCTTTTTATAGTTTTATTTCAATCAACATTTATTTCGCTAAAAGGATTAATGTATCACCTCAAAACAAGACGAATTAAACGATTATTCGTATGTCCGTTGGCAGAAAAATTATACCGTTCAATTTGAATGCGAGCATAAAGGTTTAAAGTCGGGCGTTATTTGGCGAAAAATGCCACGACTAAATTTTCAAATAAATATTTAAAAATTTAAAATAATTTTAACATCGATGATTTATTTTACGCGGCCTCTAATGTCCCACGAAATCTAATCAGTCATCAGCTTCTTCGCTAATTGCACGAAAATAAATAGCGGAATGGCCATTCCTCCCACCACTTTATAATAATATTATTTTCACCAAATAGAAATACCTTCTCCGCAAATTGCAATAAATTTGGCAATAATTGAGGGAATAGAACTGTATCGTTAGAGGCATAAAATAATCTGCAAAATCGTTCCAAGCCATTACCTTATAATGATAATAACGATCACAATAATAATGATAATAATGACAATGATAATAATGATGACGATGATGATAATAGTAGCAACAATAACAATAATAATAATAATAGTAACGATCAAGCCATTTGGTATAAATGTTGAAACTTGTTGTCTGGTATTTCGGTAAACTTTTTTCTGCCATTCAGAGACTACAAATAAGTATAATCTCATTAAATATTAATAAAGAAGTGTCTCATAATTTGATGAATATTTCATTAGAGAGAGAGAGAGAGAGAGAGTGGTAGAGGTCGGCCGATTTAAATCACAAAATTCAATTGTGAATTTACGACTAATTGTCAATAAATAATGCTGGCGATTAATCCTGATGAGATTCAAAATTAAATGCCGTAAAGATTATTACGACCCTCCGACTCTTTGCTCTTTAATGCGCACGAGCAGAAAAGCCACTCAAGTACCACTCAAACCTCCAATTCCGCAATACACTTTGTCACAATTTCACGTGCGCATATGCAGTGGCCGGGTTGTCTGGAGGAGAATGAGACATCCAGAAGAAAGAGAGAGAGAGAGAGAGAGAGAGAGAGGGAGTGAGACGGGAGGCAAATGTTAGTGGCCCGGTGGCACTTCATATACGAGCCATCGAAAAGATATAAACACCCGGATACGTATATCCCTCGCCTTCGCAGCATACATTGGTGTCGCCTTCTCCTGGGTGGGTGGGGTGGGAGGAGGAAGCAACACGCGAAACATCCCGTACGTATATGATCTGCTGGCCCTCCGCCAAATCACGCAAAGTCTAAAACTCCGCCCGCGATTTCGCGTGGAGATCGCGAAGATGGCGATTGAATGGGCAGCGACGGACTCCTTCATTCTCCCGAGCGTTATCTCATCGGCATTTATGACCGTCCGCCGAATAGAAAATGGGTCAATGACGACGCCGATATATCATACTATTTGTTAAGATCTGCGAGGAAATTCGAAGAAAGGTAGGTAATGAATATTTTTAGTTGTTTATTAATAAAGATGTGCTTGATGAGGCTAAAAGCGACGCGACAGCTATTGCCACATTAATTTGCCAACTCGTATTTGCAATGTGCTCTTTTGTAATCTAGAAATAACATTGCCCCTATTGATATCGAGCCTTGACATAATATAAATACTTAATAAGCCGAATAAACTGCCGATGATAGATTAAGGAACGAGTCACCCACCTATTATTAACACAAGCTCTCGATGATTGTCGCTCTTTCATAGCCGAAACCATCGCTTTTGCCGTAATATTACGCACCAGCAAGTGACTATTATCTGCAAGTGACTAATATTGATAGCAGAAAAAAAAAGAATTAATCGTATTATTAGAGAGGAGAGAATCATGTTGGATCGTAGAATTACTGAGCTGGAGCCAAATGACAGTTGGTATATGCGATAGGAAGATAATGGCCACACACCTTCAAAATGCTTAAACCATAACCTTATTTAACCATAACCTCGCAAAGATGCGAACAACGTGCATTGTGTATTGGGTGAGCTAGGCAAGCCCGTGAAACCCCAACGGCAAAACAAGCAGTAAAGTGACAATTGACATCAGGCATGAAAAAAGAGAAAGCAATGCCGGAAACATTTATACAAAATCATCACTCTCCCCATATTAACGGCGGCGGTTAAAGAAGCCGAGGCGAAGGGGGCAGACGATGCAACTCCCACGAATAAAACAACTTTCGCAGCAAGGTCGCGGCGTTTCGAGTTGTGCGCGAGCCTTTCTGGGTTTCTCTTCACGGGTGGGAAAGAAGGAGCGGAAGTGCGCATGAGGGAGCACGACGACGACGTGCACCGGGCGACCCTAACTCGGCGTCGGTAGCGTCTTAACGTGTTGTTGACTGGCCTGACCGAACTCCTCGCACACCGACGCGCCAATAGTTGATGTGCGTGTGGCCACACGAAACATACACGTGGGAACTGTAGCAACATGGAATTCAAGTGCTTCTTTGCGTTGCGGAGGCGCTGCGGCGAAAGGAGTGAGTGAAGGTTGGAGGTTCGTTATAATATTGGCGCGGTTTGTGTAATCTGAGATAAAAGAAAATCGTATGCAACGGGAACTATTAAGGAATTTGCCGTACTTTGCGTCGTATTTTGCGCTTTGAGAACTTTATTAGAATTTCATTTGTCCCTTATGGCTGCTTTACAACGCTCGAGATCTCGATTGAGCGACGCTAATCTAAGAGTCAATCACTCGTCAAGGAAACTTGTTGGTCTACTTTTTGTTTGTTTGTTCTCTTTTTGTTTCGATGAAATTGTTAGTGGCGGGCACAATGTGTCTCATTAGCTTTAATTTACGATTTTCGACGATTCTCGATGTAATTCGTGAAATAGGTCGTTGGAAATATTATTGCGAATTAACCAACTCCTTTTCCACGATTAGAAAATACCTTGGGGATTTGTATTTAAATTGTGATTTATATATTTTATTCGGCCGCTTACGTTAATTAATGATTATATTAGCACTTAAGAGCGCAAACACAATTCAGACTTAAATGAAATTATTTTAAGCAGAAATAAATTTTCCCCCATTAAAATTCAATTTAACTTTAACTGCTCGAACGACTATTTATAGATTATTGAAATGGCTTATAATAAATGCAACAAAATCAATAAAATGCCGTGGTGCAAAATCTGGGAACATTTAAGTATTTAAAATTGTGTACACACACACTAAAAGATCGTCGAAAATTAATAAACTCATTTCGTCGCAGCACTCTCAATGTCCATACTATCGAGCAATTAAACCGATTGTGAAATAAAAATTCGAATTTACATTACAGAAAATAGGAAAGTCGAAGGGCACAATAAAAGACCGAAATATTTAACGTAATAATCTGCTCGCTCGCTATTATCTAAATGCAATTACTAGCTAAGCAAACCTAACGTATTCTCAAAATTATTATTTTAAATTGAATCTAGACATTAAAAAAAAATTACCGCACGCTCAATAATTGCATACATGGGGTCAAATAGAGTGCAACTATACGATGAAATGATCAAAACATCGGTTGAAAAGCGAGAGTAATTATTCTCTCCCCCTCCCTCCCCGATGTTCCTACATTTTTCTATTTGGCCTAGCTACATTCGAAGGTCAAATAGCTTGAGTTCTCCTCGCTTGCAACGCCTTTTATCAATTAGCTTCAATAAGACTGGCCTCGCAGTCTCAAGACTCACAGTGTCAAAATGATGGAGCCTCCCACTAAAGCCTATTAATTCAATTTTGATATGAGCAATTACCGAAACTAAGCCCTTCCACTCGCCTCTTAAACGTAACGCTTCATTGTGCTCGGCCTTGGCTGTGCGCGTGCAGCAAAACACTTTCCCAGCCCCCGAACGCGCAAATAATTACAATGGAAAATGCCCACCCCAATAAAATGCAAATAATTGCTCGTTGTATAAGAAAGCATGTGGGCCGGCTCTCTCTCTCTCGCTTTATCGCGCGCATTTCCCTTAGTCATCAGGTGTAGAGGTGAGAAGGCGCGAGCACGCGAGCACTACTCGCTATTCTCCTCCCGTTTCAATGAGTATGCTTTCTTTATTTCGCGCGTGTGCTCGAAATTCCGAGAGGCAGCTCCGCCGCTTTGTGAACCTGAGCCCAGAAAAGCTCCAGTCAAATCTGTATGGATGGCTGAATTTCCCTGATTTATTTCTCTTTGCTCTCGAGGAATAACTTGATTGTTGCCAGTAAGTTGGAAGTTGTTGTAAAGCAAGTGGGCCGGCCAGCGTTTCAATCAATAATGAGAGAGAGGGAGAGAGAGAGAGAAAATGGAAAAACAGGAAGAAAGAAGAAATCCTTGCATGCCTCGTGAAATTAATTGTAAGGCTCGCTTTCACTAACTGTGGCCGATTACAAGCTTAGGGAAACTTTTTAAAAGCGTATTTTCGTAATGTATCGCGTGTATCGCGTCGGTTACGTTTTTGCCTCGGTGTTCCCCCCTCCCCTCTCGCGCCTTTATCGCCATCTTTCACGTTCGCTCCATCTGTCTATATTTAATTATTTTTTCTTCCTGGATAGAAATTCATTTACGTGCACACTCGAGCTTACTTGGAGATAGCGATCGCTCGCCAATTCTAAATTAATTTCTTACTGAAAACTCGCTGTTAAATTAAATAGGCGCTCGAATATTATAAACAATAGAGGGAACGCTGTGATGGATTGCTTCAAGTTTATTTATCAACTGGAGCATTGGAGGTTCAATATATACATATATATACGTTCACTCGTTGTTTGGCTAGAAGACTCGGAATTTCAAGAAGAATACGTAATAACGTTGCTTTGTAAATTGGAAAGAGAGAATTTATAAATGAAACTGAACATTGTGCCCTCAGTCCCTTGGAACATAAGCTATGCTCGCTCGTATTAATTACACGTAAGCACAAGCATGTGACGAATATATATATATATTATGAGAAGGGAATTAAATTTTACAACTAATTAAATCAACGAAGGAATTACGAAGAAAATCCAAAGATTTAGATTACGCTAATTTGAATAAAACTAAAATAAAAGCTGAAACGTGATCTTATTTTAACGTGTACTTAGCAATATAAACTGCTTAGGAATGTCAAATCTCGCGCAACAATATTGAACAATAATAAAACTAGAAATTAATTTAAAGCACACACGCTCTTATTGACATTTAATTAGCTATTATAATATTGCCGAAAGTGAAAATTATCCGATATTCTTCAACTCCGTAGCCCATAAGAATGCGCAGACCGAGCCCGCCATTACAATATCAATAGAACCTTAAATTCACATTATCATTAGTCGCCATTATTTATTGACAAGCGTTACAAAAAAAAAGAAAAAAACCACCACAAACTCTCGGAACGTCGCGTGAATACCGTCGTTCTCAGAATTTCATGCGCCATTATATAGAAAATGCCGTACTGTCGCCACCATACTTCTGAGCTACAGACAAGCTGATTTATTTTCCGAAATCTAATGCGCGCGACGCATAGAAGTGCATTGGAGCTCCTTGCAAAGCTAGGAAATAGCTGCTCCGGATAGCATATAATACACGCACATACGTGAAATCACAAGATATTTCACAGATTACAACAACACCGCGGGCCAAAATCAAATGTCAAACCGTTTGAAGCGCTGGCAAATCGAGGGAGGGAGTAACACACTTGTCATGTTCCCTCGAGCAATTCGTTACAATAAACGCGCGTCGCGGTTGTTCATTCGTATGGCTCCGGGCATCGCTACTTTGGATTTATTTTCCCCGAATGCTCTCCTCGCCCACGCCCCGCCGACTTTTTCATTTTCTATTGCGTATCGCGTAATGCGCATCAAATTATTTTGCAGAATTTTTAACTCGAAAACAGTGAACTACTACACTACTACACTACTATACTACTACTACAGAAAACTACTGCCGCGACATATTTAGTTATAGGCTAAGGAAATTTTCAACATTTCGTGGAACTCACTATATATGGAGCTACGCCCTTCAGTATAATCTATTCATTTACATTTTCATGCGAAAATATGTATGTATACAGCTTGAGTGATATATCTAGAGATTTATATATTCTTGGAGAGATTTAGCCATTTTTTCACTTTGCCCTACCAATGTAGAAAGAGACAAGTAATTGCACAGCATATATATATATATGTACATTGAATTTGATGATAATAAAAGAATTTTTTATACAACTCTGCCCTGTGATAGAATGGTAATATTTTATTCTTTCGCTAATGAAGCTTCTAAATGACAAAACTAATAAATCCCAATTCATATCAAGTCCTTCAAATTAATCATACGACGTTTGTTAAATATACATACAATAATTAGACAACACTTGAAGAAATTCGGCGTTAAAAAATGAATATAAATTATTTTTTGCCCACGTACATTAAAGCTTTAAATTTAATCGAATATTTTTTTTTTTGATTTTGGATAATTATGCTTACGGAGATTGCCACGCTTTATCTTACTTATTTTCACACTTCAGCGTCTGCTCGCTCAAATACTTTTAACCTTAGCGCTATTTCACTTCTATCTGCTTGAATATATTCCCCACTCTATCCAAGCATTTGCTTGTCGGCTGCGAATATAATGGAATGTTATATGCGAGTGCTCGCTGCACTTTGCTCAATTACATTGGTAATTGCCTAAATGATAACTCTATTTATTATTACGATTGAGTATTTCAGATTCGAGGCATTTATAAATGTTTACATTGTATTATATGTGACATTCTGTTATTCTTTGCTTCAGCATCCAAGAAATATATGAATTGAATGAAGCTTCATGTCCGAATCTATCATACCTACAATAAAATTGATCAATTTTCAATTATTTCTCGGCATTCTGGAATACTCCTTAAAATATTTCGAGCCACTTTAACATGGAAGAATTAGAAACTTGGGACGGATTTTATAAATCAATTTTAACAATAAAACTCCATATATTCTACAGGATTTTCTGATGTCAGGTATTAAAGGGGTTAAAAGGGAAAGAAAATCATCATGCGAGGGATTGAAGACTCAAATAAATTTTAGTTTTGCTTTTGATTGATGTGTTAAAATATATATATGAACGAAATTCAACGTGATATTGTTTGTTTGTATTGGTGCAATTTGAAGCTGCAGTGTATGTCACGTACCAATGTCTTTATGTAGCTGAAGCACAATTATTTGCAATTTCAGAAATCTGTGTTAAATCATTAGCCAACTATTTTCTATGTAATTGCTCCTCATCTAATATTAAGCATAAAGTAAAATTTAATTTTATAATCGAGTGACGTATGTAAATAAACACTTACAGTTTATATTAATTAACTGGTACAAAACGAACATTCAGTTAAACGAGAATTTCAATGCATTTGGGTATTTATAGATATTTCAAAGTGATAAATTTCGCATGAAAAGCGTCAGCGATTTAGTCATTCGTATTTCAAAAAATTAAGGACATTATAGATTTCATCTGAATCTTTTCGTTAAATGAACATTAATTTTTTTTAAGACACGAATTATTAACTACGCCGTCATTCTCACCATTATTTACGTAATTTGTATTTATAAGCGTCGTCGATGACAATGAGATTTGAGTTTTGATATTCATTTTTTAAACTTTGAAACTTTGTAAAATATTGCAATTCAGAGTTCGATAATTCCAATTATTCTAAAACATTAATTGTTCTTTAAGCAAATCGGATATATCCATAAATCAGTTCTCGCATGCTTGCAAACACTAGCGAATAATAAAATAATTAGCTTAAACAAGCATATTTAATACTAAAGTGTCCATTTTGTTTTCATTACTAATTTCATTAGTAAGATTTTACTTATCGTTACAATAATTGTGGCCTGCCCACTTTTGTTTCTTTTACTTTTTCTTTCTTATGTCAATTACGTATGTATATAATACACTTATATATAATAATTATTGGTATATATTATTAATGTTGATTGACTTTATGAATGATAAATTTGTCATGATTATCAATGGAAATTAAGAAGAGTGTCAAATCCGAGTATAAAACTAAATTCGAAGGCTCCAGTTATTAAAGAAAAGTTGGAGCTTGTTTGGCATTATCAGGATGGGAGACGGGGAAGTTTGGAGGAATAACTAAAAGGTTAAATAGATTGTACATATATTGATGTATGCGCCTTTTGTCCTCGGGCGGCCCACTCGACTCGTCCCAAGTTAGCATCGACTCGGAAGGGACATGGAACACTCACTTAAGCACCAACCACAATATTACCTCACACTTCTAAAAAGTAACTGTAGCGCACCAAGCTTGGCTATAGCCACCTAATGATTCAATATCCACGTCATTCGCTCTCTCTCTCTCTCTCTCACATTTACTCTCCACGCCCCACAAACACCCAATATCATTTACCCGATTCTATCACAGAATAATACATACATACGCACGCACATATATACGTCCATACACATATATACGTCCATATATATATATATATACGGTGAAAAATTATAATAATAATGTTTAATTTAATTTGATTGAATTTATTGTAATATTGAAGAAAGCTAATACGTCGTTTGATTGATCACAAGTCTATTAAGCTCCATGTTTGAATAATGATCTATGAATTTGGGATTGTTGTTAAAGTGCCATTAGAGCATTTTGGGGCTTGTAAGTAAAGTACAGCGACGTTTCTTATAAGCCACTCAGAAAAATAAGAAATAATATATGAATTATACAGGTTCGACGTAAGCCTTAGTTTTTCCATCTGGATTACAGCTCCTGATCTTATACGTTTCGGCAATAAAAGTTTATTGACAATTCAGTCTGTTGGACACTGCTGTGTTAATGAAATAATTGAATACGATAAAATTAAAAGAAACAGTGAAATCTATCGATTTTATCGCATCCATTTGGAGTTGGAGTGTTAATTCGAATATTTTTTTCGAGTGTGACATTGGAAAATTATTACATGTTTACATAGTTAAAATAAAATGTAAAAACGTAGAAAGCAATTTTATAATGATATTTTGTAATAAAATATATTTATTTAAAGGTGTATGAAATTTTATGGATTTATTTCGTTGAATATTGGATAATCATATATAAACCATATCGATTTTCATCGAATTTCATACCCGTATTCATGAACTTATACGTGCAACATATATATATATATGTATATATATATATATATATATATATATATACGTATGTATTCTTTTTTTTCATATGAAAAAGAACGATATTCCATACTTTCATTTGTATTCTACTTTTCTTTTTTCTTAGAATACTTGTAAGCACATATTTATATGGAAATTAAATTTTTCATTGCTCCAAGTGATAAATACTTATAGCGATGATTTATGATACGAAATAATTTATATGACATGGTAAAAAATAGTGAAAAGTAGACAATTTAATATAAATAATAGGAGATATAATTAATTTAAATTGTTCATACTAGAAATACGTATGTTTTATACACTGCAAATAATGTTAAGAAGGTTTGTGTTTGCTACTTAATTAAAGTACACGTAAATGTATAAATCAAAATGAATTTGACAATATGAGAGTTTGGGTTAAGAATATTAACTGTTAATTGATTACGAGTATTATTGATTTGTGGGCATGAAAAATCTGCGCGTACTTGCGACTTATTATTATGTAGAAATATTGAACTTTATAGATTACAGCTGTGACTACCACTATGAGAGTAACAATTGATTAAAAAATTCAAAATTATCCTTTTTAGATCACTTTAAAACAATTTGCAGAATAAATTGTAAATTTTAGAGTACACGCTATGGAAAATGAATGCTAGATGGATTTATATTTGGCCACTTTTCTCACTCTGATTAAGTATATTTTTTAAAAATTCTTAAAATGAAAATTCATGCAAAGAGCTCTCACATTTAAAGGAATTAGGTAAAGTAGATTTGGTTTTGTATGAAAAAAATTTTTACGGAAAAAAGTAATTGAGATATAAATATTTATATAGACAGCGTCCATTATACGAGATGCTCGATAAATATTTCAATTTAAACTATATTTACTAAATTTTAATGCACATATGAGATTGAATATTTAAGCGATCGAAGTATCCGAGAAGATTAAAGTTTGTTGTATCATTGACTTTTTCCTCAAATCAAAGTTCATCTCTGCAAAAACCCATGTCGATGCACGCCATGCTAAGTATCATCCTTCCGAGCATTTCAGTTCCCTCTTTTGAGAATCCTTTTTTATCTCAATAAGAGCACTACACTCCCTCCCCCTAATCCAAAATGTATTAGAGTTAAAAATAATGTAAATAAATGCATTTTGCAGGGCTCGGAGCATTGATTATTACTTAAAACTGTAATTCCCGAGCCTCTCGGCTTTGCCTTCAATGTATATTGCAGAGATGTTGTGTGCTTTGTTGGCGCTCAATGGGGAACAAAAGTTGTAACTACAAATACGGCTAGCTCATCCATGTAAATAATACAGAAACTCGACGGGCTGAGTATTTTCAGATATTATCATACGAGACACGCCAAACACCGCAAGAATTTTTGGAAACTCCGTGTGAATGCCATCCCTCCTCCCCAACCCATATTATATATGCCGACAGTCAATCCCATTTGAAAACCTTGATTGCAAGCGGTAACGTGTTGTTCGATGTTCGTATCTGCATAATCGTAGGTGCAGTGAGTGGGTGCGCACACAATGCCTCCATGTACTCGTTCGACGCTATTTTTGTTTACACGGCCAATCATTGCTCTATACGTTTGCGCGCATCGCTGTAAATAATTAGTAATGACATCTACACTCGTATCACATGCCGCCAATTTCAAATATTATTCCGCACTATCCACCTCTCTCCTCTTCCCACGCCCACTGTTGGTCTCGCGCTCTCTTTCTCCCTCTCCCTCCCTCCCTCTCGCTCATTAATGCACCGCGTATCAAATTTATCGCCATCTCGTCCATATTTTGGCTTAAAATTAAATTGTATTCATAACTCGTGCTCGCATGAACTACAAAAATATTCTCACTATGCCTTTGTAACTTTCTCCTCGCGGCTTTAATCCTTGCTTGAGTAATATTATAGAGTAATGAAAAGGACAAAAGTATGAATAAAGATGAAAGCACGAATTTTATGAAAATGTTTGTGTTTACAAATCTTTTTTGTTCAAATTAGCGAGTCCACCTTTATACAATCTACTGTCTAATTTCCCAGCTAAATTTTTATACAAAACTATAATTACTATTTCTTATTACTATATTTATAGTAATTCATATTTATAGTGGGTCACATTTGTATTAGAATAGAATAAATTTTGATGAATTTTTACAACAGACGCACAAGAAATTATTCATTTATAATGAAATTATATACTTTAATCTATTAGTTTACAAGATATACTTATGTATTGTACAAGTATAATTTACAAATAATTCAAAGTAGATATTACGTTTAATATAACATAACACTGTTATTGTAGAATGTAATATTTTAAAAAAACTTGGCAATATCGACCTTTGTCACTCATCAATTCATTGCTAACTTTACTATTAAAACATTATATTTGGCCAAACCATAAAAATTTTAATAATTTTATTATCGTGCTAACAAGGATCAACAAATTAGCAAAACAATTAGGAAAGACTAAGACCAAGTTTCTTTACATAGAGTATGTTAAATATACTTCTTAATATAAATAATAGTTTTTTTTTTGGATAAGTACTTAATTAATTGTCAGGTAATTGTGATCTGCTAATGTATCAAATTGAAAATATACAACTTAATACATGTGATCGATAAAATATTATAATGTAAAGATAAGAGTACACATGCATTACTATAGTAGTCATGCTAAGGACTTAAATTCTTTACAATCCGAAGATCAAATTGAATAAATTATATTTTGCGCATAAAATTATTAAAAATTACTTTTGTTATTCATTATAATTAATGTTTTTAATGCTTGATGAAATTTTTTTTTTTTTATAAATAAATTAATTTATTGTATTTATGATAAGTTGTAGGAATATATTGTCATATTACGTAGAATAAACAAATTAAAATATTTATCTATACTTTATTGTATAGTATTATAGTTTCGAATTATCCCTATAGATTATTGAATATTATTAATAACCTTAACAAATAATACCAAATTAACGAAGCATAATTATACTCGTATTATTTTAAATTAATGTCTTAATATATTTAGAAAAATGTATATGGAAAAAACTGTTAAAATTATTAGTTCCATCAACCTGCTTATAAATTAGTTCCTTTGACATTTTCCATTATTCTTTTAAGAATAAAAATATTCTCTGATAAATTATAAAGTTAAATGATATGAATTTTATTTTATGTTACGATTACTATGTACCAGCTTAAGATATATCTAGGAATTGCTATTTATTCAAAATGTTTGTTACAAAATGTAAAACTCAATGTGTGATTAAGCCGTTAGTACACATGCATGCAAAAGTTATCGTAGCAGCATCTTAGTGAGCAGTTACAGTAGTAATTATCTTCGCTCGCTTAACTTGTATAATGTCCGACGACAATTTGAAACTTTTCTCATTTCAAATAGATTTGATTTTTTTCATTTTGTTGTTGAACTCGTATCAATAAAAATTTTTATTCAAAATACTCGTAATATTAATTGCACATATTTTAATCAATTTATGCACACTTATGCATATACCGAATCTTCATTATTTTGAAGAACGTAATTTCGATAATGATTAGATAAGAATACGATTTGAAATGAAATTCTATTTTAATATTAAATAATCATTTAATAAATCATCGCTTTGTATATCATCATTATTAAATAGGTAATAATGTTTGAAAACCGTAAATTCCATCCCATCTGAATAATTATTATACAAGTTGAATGCATAAGATTGACAATTCGACTTTTATCTGACAATTCAAAGTCTTAACTTTACCGAATAAAAAGCCAAAAAATTTTGTCTTTACGCCCTCGCAATTACTTTCCATTTTCTCCCATATTTTACGACACTTTTCTCAGTGCCCGTGTATCCCTCCTTCCAAATTTTTCCAGACTACGTGTATAAACACTTATTCCCCCCCTCTCCCGCTCTCTCACTCACTCTCCCGCTCCCACTCTCTCGCTCTCTCTCTCTCTCTCTCGTCAGTTGATCCTTTTCTCGTCCTCCTGCTATCCGCTTTTCCATGTTTCAGCTCGCTCATATAGGGACCAAAAGTATAAAATCAAATCATTCGAGTCGAGTGCGCGAACAAGGGCAGAAGACTGATTGTAGCAAGAGGCGGGCCAACGATCCCGTAAGGTCAATTTTCTCTACGATTGCAACCGAGACGATAGTAGCGAAGATTACTTCATTTTCTCCTTTTCTGACCAAACAATTTCGTTGACATTAAAATTGCAGAATGTAATTTTGCAAGGATAAGTTCAGAGTGAGAATATAATATTTAAAAAAAAATGCGGCTCCTTCGCCTCTTATTGCCACACTTATGCATATTATTATAATACTCTATATTATATGCCTCGTAGCTATATTTCTCTTTCAAATATTAGGAAACATTTAAGTTTATGAAAAATATTGAACAAAAATTTGCCTTCTTGCATTGTCTTTTTATTTTGCATTTTTAAATACACTTTTATTATATATATATATGCACGCGCGAATACATAGACAAATAAGTAATTAGCATACGTAAGAAATTAATGAATTTTATATAAGAACTATGTTGCAAATATGCTTCAATTTTAATTATATTTTTAAACACAGATGTTCCATTACGAAGCTTATTATTAAATAAATAATAAGGTGTCTAAAGAACAAGTAGAAAGAGCAATGAGAAAGTGTCATTTAAATTCGGAACAAATGATTTTAATACTACAATAAATTTGTTAAAATCTTACATACATTTATTACTAACTGATTGTAGCAATTAGCTAATATATAATATAATCCAGAGTGCAGTTTAATATAGAATATATTTATAAATATACGTATTGCCCGATCCGTTAAGCATTGTAATTCTGTAAAATACCACTAATGTTTGAGGGTTGGAAAAGTAAAGTGATTATAATATAATGATTATTATTAGTATGATTTTAGTATTTGGATGTATGAAAGGTTCAATTTATTGAATTAAAATAGAAAGAATGGTCACTTCAAAATCATTAAATAGCAGATAATTGTCAAATTAATTAACCAATCATCTGCAGGATATACGGACATACATACACGGCACTGATAAACAAATGCAAATTTATATGAAAGCATCGGTACATGTATTTGCGTATATATATATATATATGTATTTATATATACATACGACTATTCGTATGATTATTTGTATAGTTATGTTAAATTGGTCAATATTGACATTGTTAATGATAGTAGGGATATCTTGAGCAGAAAAACTGGATAAAATCTGTAGATTTTATGTAACCTGTAATCGAATCTTTCCATTTTATCGACGAATGCTTTTCGAAGCGAAATGCTGATTATTTCTGTTAATTTTGGTTTTATGAATATTGTATTTCAGTTCTATCGCATATTAATTCCCATACATGATAAAATAAATTAAGAATTATGAAGGTTTTGAAACTCATACATGTGAAGGTGCCACCGTATATAAAGCAATAACAATAAGTCTACGATAAAATAACAAAATGCATATAAACAGACTTCTATTAAAGACTTTTCCGTTGAATAATAATACAATCACTTTGTTAACATTGAATGTCTTTAATTCTAGGTCTAATTTAAAATTAATATTATAAATGTCGTATGTTGAAAAGAAAAAGAAAAAATTTCATATGATACAAATAAATACGGAGTACTATTTATAAAAAATTCTAAAAAGACTTAAACTAAAGAAAAATAATAATAATACTCGGATATGGTGGAAATAGCTTATTATTCGTGAAATATTTTTCAAAAAAAAGCTCCATTGGTTATTAAAATTCATAAAGAAGTAATAATAGTATGGACATGAAAATATTTTTAATTATTAATTCTTTTTGTCGAATATGTTGATAAACGCACATAGTTAATTTTATATAAATGAATTTTTTAATTAAATAACCTTTCAAATATTAATGTCCCCACGTACGTGTAGATCCTACTTCTCAATAATTCAGACGAAATAATGCTTTTACGTAGGAAATGTTCACTTTTTTTACGTTAATGTAGTAACTTGAACAAGCCCTTGCCGACTGAAAAGATGGAACTAAATTTATCAGAAATCATCGCAAGACTAATTTCATTATCGCATTATTTAATTTCTAGCGAAAAGATGTCGGCCACATTGAAATAATTATTATCACTCAAACACCATCGCAATCTAATTTGAAATATTAAATTATTAAGTATATTTTTACATTATTTACTTTGATATACGATATCGCGTTATTTTCCGCGGGATTAAATTAAAATTAACTTCTCAACTGATTTGCAGCATAGCAACCGCGTTAATTCATATGTTCTCTTTTCGCAAATAACAAGCGCAGCGAGAATTCATTACGGGCGAATAAAAAAGCTCTTTATAAAAAAACCGACGTGTTTTACAAAGCTAGTAGTAGTTCGTTCTCTT